>CM073774.1:66875793-67174057 GCA_037158775.1 Hetaerina titia | reverse complement strand
CATAGGATATTTTTTAGGCAAGAAACATAACATCATTATCATACGAAAAATTAAGGTTGTTGTATGAAATTGGTGCACCGATTATTTTGTTAATAGATGTTAATTTCATAAAAACAAAATATAGGCGATCCCATAGTAATTTAATAGCTAAATATCGCCATTTGGGAGTGAACATCAGATTTTAATTTATACACCTGGTATAATACAGAATTAGTGCAAAACATTCAATGCTTTTATTAGCTTGCCATTTTTCACCGGAGTTTCCTCCATGTGTAGTTGACGTAAATTATTCTCCGAGGAATTAATGACACTTAATTTCATACTATAATATTCACATATATAAAATATATGTTACTACAATACATTATTTATTATAACATATAATATTAAAATATATTTCGTTAGAGATAAATATGTTAAAATTTTGAGGTAATTAGTATTATTATTCGCAAAAGAAAATATACTAGTTGTATACTGTTAGGCTATATACTGAATCAATTGAATGAAGAGTAGGGCATTTTGAAAGCAAGTAATCATAGGAATATTACATCGAATACTTGTTAATAAATTTTCCAAACGATTTTAATGAGCTATTAGTGAAAAAGAAGCCAAAATTAAGAACTTAAAAAATTTCGAAATGAGGCGATTAACGATCACCGTTTGGTTATTAAAATACGTGTGTGCTGTGCTTTTAATAGCGACAAATACTTGAATATTGCAAAATAAATTATTTTATAACTTAAAAAAAGTGGGTTTATAAAGCGTAATTCTCACGCCATTATATACATAACTATTGCATTTTCTCTATTTTAAATATACTTAAGAATGTTTTGAGTAAAATATAATGTTCTGTCACTGATATAAGTGAAATATTTACTCAAAAAATTAACTATACAGCATAAATATTGCATCATTTAAAAAAATAATCATTGAGAAATCAAAACAATGGAGTGGGTTATAATCTATAAGGCCATTGAATATTGTTGTATAAGCCAAACTTGCCTGGGTTCATTTCTCTATTTACAAAGGAGCGATTCATTTTGCAACCTTTGAACAGGAACTTAAATCATTGAAGAGTCCACCGTCGTTTCGATAGCTTGGAGAAAGAAAAGACCTTGACCCACAATGTTTCGAAATGAGGACTACGTAACAGCCACGGTCGAATTCACAAAGGCTGAGTTATTCATTAAAAATAAATATGCCGAAGTTATAAAAGCATAAGAGCACTTTGTCTCCACTTCATGCGCTAAGTTCATCGTTGGTGCTTCTATGGGATCGATTTTCAAGCCGCGCGATGAGTAGAAAAATACTCTCTGTTTAAATAAAAAAACTGAAATCCCCTTCCGTCACCATGGATACCACCCTATTATTCCACGCCGAGGACGCATGGAATCTAATAGCGTGAGATGACACCGCGCATGTTACGCGCATTAGTCGTTGATCGATAACTTTTCTTTGCTCACGGCAAACTCGAAACGCTCACTAATTTAGCACAAGGTAGCGGATTTATACTGCACTGATTTATGTCCTTATCATCAAAAGGCACACGGTTAGGTCATCAGAACGCGTTGATTGATTACGCAGAAACACTGAGTTCATTAGTTGGGAGTGTTGTTTAAAAAAATAATTTTGAAGTTATAATGAATCAATGTATGTGTATCTTACTTACTCTCAAGCCATCCTCTATTACACAATGCTCAGTTACAATTTCTTTATCTTCAAGTACAGTGAATATTTAAAGTGAAAATCACTCTGAGGTAGATAATGGATTAAATTTCTTTATTGTCTATTTTAAAGTTCCAACCGTCGACGCAGAAGAAAATAGTCAATCTTCAATCTTCGGAAGTATAAAAACGTTTTTTGCAGGTAATTGCGCTATTTATTTTAATTTTTTATAATATAATAAAACAATGTTATTATCCATCTATTTCATTAGCCCTGCTAGTATCATAATTATAACATAACATCCGAAATATTCAATGTGATAAAAGTGAAACGAAGAGGAGATGCTTTGTTGGGGTAACTCTCAATAATATTCTGTAAGCATGAAGGAAATTGGTGAAATGACACGTTATCAAAACAAGATATACCTGTATTGTTACTATTTTGGACAATTAATTAGCAGATTTGTTAAGACACATTTCTTTATAATTTACTTTCAAAGAATACAATTAGGGATACTTAGTATTAATATATTTTTAAACATTAAAAAGTAAAAATATGCACTACAAAACTTCGCCAGAATATTTTATTCATCCAGAAGATCAGATACTGCGGTTTATAGCTCATTAATTATTAGATACCCTTTGGAGCTTCATTAGGGATTAGGTGACTGAACATGGATCGAAACAAAGGAAGATAAATCAAAATGGAAAAATTCAACCATACATTCACGGTAAAGTTAGAAAGAAACAGAATGGGGGAGTAAAATCCCAATCAAATTTGTGTCATCTTTTAACTTTCAAGGAACGTCAGGGTGCTGATGAATAATTGCACTCATCCATCTGTGTGTGACCCTTTGGCACCCTCATTATTGTTCAGGGTTGGTCATGGTCCTAGCAACCAGTTTATTACTCCCGGTGGGCCAGAAACATACACGAAACGGCATGAAAGGGTGTTTGCGTAATCAGCAAGACTAGAAGACTATAACTTCACCTATGATACCACCCATGCGTTTATCATTCTGCGCATATTCATAACAATGTAAATTTTTCAGGGGGTTCTTTAAGCTTGGAAGCAGAATGATATAATACATTATGTGTACCGTCAAAGTGGCATCAAAATATCACATGGTTAAAGACTATACTCCGTCTTACTCACAGAATCCTCTACAAATAATATTTCCGATTCTCGATATTCCCAGATAGGTTGAGAAACCCGTCTTGTACATTTACGTAATGCCGAAGAATATTCAGTATTCGAGTAGGAATACAAAATAGTAACATGTCAATTCTGGATACTGAAAATGAATTACAACTTAAAGGTTTGCATTCACATTTCCTGAGAAATTCAAACAAACTGTGAAAGGTACCGCGACAGTAACTTTTTACGGAATCAACCGCTAATTCGCGTGGCATTCCGGGGGAGGCGAATAATTTTCAAGCTTTGAATTTGCTGCCTTTCCTGAGATTGTCCAAATCAAAGAGATAACGTTAAGATGATTATAGGTATGTAATTTATAATTCTGACGCAAAATAAGGATGAATGACTTAGGTTCTCGGGAAAGAACGTTGAGATTTTTTGAATCTCTCCTATGTCTTCAAGACAAGAGTGCCTAATTAATATGCGCCATTCCTTATAGTGTGATTTTTATTTCACTCCAGAAACCTGTTTTGAATTGAAAATTCGTTCACAATATAAATATATTTCATAGTTTCAATAAATGCTATATGAATCGCAACATATTAAATTTGTATTGCAACACACTTTAATTTTACATCATTCCCATTTACTCAAAAATTCACTAAAAATAACTATTATAAATTTACAGCTAGGGATATAGAAACCCAAGTGAACTGAACCATGAAAAATAATATTAATTTGAAGCAATTTTCAGTTCTTCTTTCCCAGTTAATCCTGGTAAAATACTTCGTCAATCAGAATTAAGTCGCCATGGATACCAACCATAAATGTCGTTTAAATCATAAAAATTTAAAGCTGGAAAAGAACTAATACAACCTTTCGACCAAGATGTTTTACAAGATAAAAATTATAAGAGAGTGTAATTTTTTTCCGCATTGTTTGAGTCCCTTCCATGAAGTACCCATGATTATTAGACAATTATACGTGCTTACAGTGATAATTTTAAGCTAGCACCTAACTTAGGTTTGTCCAGGAATTTTCAGTTAGTCACATAATTTTGAGAATCAGGAGAAATCCTGATGTGGCGGGATTGGTGGATGTAGGGCATTTTGACTGTCAATGGGATGTTGAAGACTTTGATGCAGGGAAGGACGTTAGTCAAGTGAGATAGGGGGAGGGAAAGAAAACCCATATTTTTAACGGTATGATGGGAAAAAGAAAGTATGTAGGATTGAAGACGGGTTTTATGGAATGTCGGATGGTAGGTGGTGTCATCTTAAGTGAAGCGAAGAAATGCAGGGGTGTGAAGTTTGGAGCCATGGAAATCCTATCTTACAGAGTAGAATATTTAATAATAATAACATTCTAAAAATATGAGTTTATACCTTTTATTCAATAACATTACGGCCTTGTTTTTACTTCTTTTTTAAAGCTTTACTTTTCTGTCCCTATCTATGTTTAGGAATACGCTAAATTATATGGTTGACTTGCGAGTTTCCAGCCAGTTTGGTATTATTTTGTTCGATGATCTATTATAAGCTGCTCAGGTAGGTATATATGCATTTATTTGAGAGGCAAATGCGTTTGCCTTATACGTTTAAATGTGGATATCGAAGAATAACTATTTCTACGCAAAAATATACCATTAGATTAACTCCCTACCGACGAGAGTAATCTTACAGAAAAGTGATTTCCATGGCACCGTAAATTGTATGACGCGTAAGAGATCAGAAGGGAGAAATGCAGGTCAATTCACACATTAATTATTCCAAAAGGCAGCTGGTTCGGATTTCATTTTAGGTAGATCAGCGTGATAGCGTGATTGAGCGATGCAAATATCCCCGGTGCGTACGTATTATGCGGGAAGATTAAATGACCATTCAGGATGACGATGTTCGAAATAGTTCATTATTTGATGTTAATACATACATTTTTTTATGAATTTATAATTTATATAACAATTGAATTAAGATTTCAATTTGCAATTATCGATAGTGCAGAAAAAGACTGATTGGTGGATAACCAACTATTTTCAACAAGATTTTTAAAATTTGATCCAAGTTTCAAAATTAAATTCATTTACTAAGAAATATCCCACGTGAACACAGTGAAATTTTGAATTGATCGTTCCATCAAATTACAATTTTACATTCGTACATATTTTTCTCTAATTACTCATTCATATGGTTGTGGCTGCATTCATATCATTGCTATGTGAGCCTATCGCGACAATAACGACGCCATAGGCATATGATAGAATGATCAAATATTAAAAGTAACTCCTTTTCTTTAAATTTGTCTATTTTGGAAAAATCAAAACTATTCCTCTGCCTTATAAATTAAACTATTTTTTACCTGTTTCCAGCGATAACCATTGTCTTTATCTCTGAAATCCTCCGACTATGGACAACTTTCGAAGAAAGATTCGGAGGTGGCTCAAGTAACCTTATCAACACCTTTCAACAGTTTATCTTCTATACTCGCCGATTCCCATAGGATATAACGAGAAAACCGACGCACGATCGGCCAAAGGAACTAAAACTACACGGACGTGACTCCTTTAACAGAGTGGTCACTATTCTTCGATTAATATTTATTGCTCCGTGCCTGGACAGGTCACGACTGTGCGTGAGAAATGAATGCCGAATCCCCACCCCCATTGATCACGGTGAATTATTCATTTCGTGCACGAATCACGCTGGGAGTGGGGAGAAGGGGCATCTTTCGCAATGAATAACACCGCAGTGACCCGACTCCAGACGTTAATTTTGTGGCATTACCGCTCTTACGAGATGGGAGAGATAGGAAGTCCCTATTTTTACACCGCACATTTTTTCCTCGCTCTCATGGCCCCGGCTACTCCCGCTGTCAGAGTCAGAGGCACTGCGAGAAAATCCCTTTCGGATCTCTGATGGCGATCAAAAAGCCTTATCTGGTTTCGGGTGGATTGGGTGAGAGGACAGGAGATGCGTGGGATAAGAAATGAAGTGGGGATGGGGAGGGGGTGGAGGAGGAAGAAGAGGAAATGACGTCACGTTCACGGAGAAATAAAAAAAAACAAGAACGATTCTAGGGCCTCTCTCTTACGTCGCCCTCCCACCTCCGCCGCACTTCGAAGGTTCGGCGCCCTATCCTGCCGCTCTTTAAAGGCAACACAATTAAGGAAGATGGAAGGAGATGAGGACACGAGAAAGGGTAAAAGTGGAGCGTGTGCACGTGAACGATGGCTAAATATGTGCGAGTTTGGGTCCTTCATCCAACAAAAATGTAATGTAACTCTGGTTTGATGATTTGTTTTTATAATTCACGTTGAAGTGAAAATGAAATAGCGTACCAGTGAAAATAGTGTCTTGGATGACGTCCATTTTCCTCCAGTGTCTCGATTCCTAAAGCAGCAAGATACAAAATTATGAAAGATTTCTCTCGACACTTGCTGCACTGCTCGACCTGCTTTGGAAGATTGTAAATAACGAGTGGATAGAAGCTCGTGTATTGCAGTCGATGAAGTTACAAAGACCATCAGATATATATATTATTTTTGAGTCCTTATTTATCTTTTCTCAAGACTTTAATACCGAGCGTAGTGCTTTATGGCATTATTTTATTTGATAGTAATATCAGTTGAGAACATTAGAGTACTATTCAGGATTAGTGATATACAGGTAAATGTATACCTGTAAATGCTAATCTTATCTGTTTGATTCTTATGGAAAATGGAATGTAGACGATTGCATTCCGTCATCTGCCCTATTATGAGAGTATAAATTATTGCGTTGAGCTTAACACTTATCTTCATTTCAATTTGGGAAGAATTCCGCACACGTTTACTATCTAATCTATTCAAAAGGACCATTAGAAGTGAAGTAAAGGCTATTGCAAGCTTTCTGCTAGTGTTTCAAATGCATAGGCATTTGTTATTCCAAAAAAAATTGAAATTGGCACTACTAAAAAAAGGAAATTTGAAAAAATGAAGTTTGAACACGAAAAATTTACCAATTCAATCCAGGTTTTACCCATAAAGTTTCCGATAATATTTTGAAACGAGGGCATGTACATGACGCCACTAAGTTAGAGATGATCTCTGAGAAAGAGTATGAAATGTGGTGCTCGCTATAATTACAAAGAAAGCATTAATTTCATAGCGGCAAACCGATATAGTGGCAGATGACACATTATTACGTGTATTGAAGAGAGGGTATAATTATCGTTTCCAAATTCATCCCCGATACATGATATTCAAATTGACAGGCTTAATAACAGACTTTCTTAGATGGCCACAGGTCAGCAGAAATTAAATACACGATCCGATCACTTTGAATAAATTTCATTAATTCAAAATCGAAATCCAATTCTCAAGACGGGCAATACTTGGTTAATCCACGAATCGTAAAGCAATATCCCAATAGGCACAATTGCCTCTATTTGTCTTCCCACGTCAACACATTCCCTTGGGGAAACCGGCTGAATGGAGGTAAGGAATGGGGAATAGTCCTAAGAACACAATCCCCTTCGAAGTGTTGACTGTCGAATTCGCCTCCCGATGCGATTTACGGCTGAGCGAAGTGACCCTTTGGGGAAAATTTGACCAAGCCGCTCCATTCCGAGCTAGCAATCGGCTGAGTTCTCCTCGGGAGTGAGGTCTCGGAGGTTGGCTGCACTTATTTTTCGGTCCCCGAAGAAAATTCTTCGCAGAGGTTCCACGTAAGACTCAGCTACGTCCCAGCCCCATTCTCTACCCACTTTCCGCCGTTTTAAGACTGCGAAATTATGTCTGAAAAATTCAAGCGCCGGAGGTGGAAGCGAATAAAGACTCCGAAAGCATTCTCCACTTGGAAGCCTGTCACTAATTATATTGGAGAGAGGAGAATAGCGTATTTGAAACGTCAAAGTAAAGGGCGACGTCACAGCCCCGCTGGTAGAGCTTCCGACTGGTTACCGGAGGGATCCAGGGTGGCAACTTTAAAATAAAACCCTGCACAACCGAACAGAAGCATAGGAGAGGGTGATGATGAACCGCTAGTGTAGTTGCAGTAGTTGTCACTAAGGAAGGTGACCAACAATCTGAGATAATATTTTCTTATTGATATTGTTATTAGGTAATCTACCGGTTAAGGTATGTTTTTGGATGGACAAAACTATCAAATAAACATTTCGTAACTCCAAAAAAAACCCAATCCAGCAACCTAATCTACATCAGGTCCCTCTTCATCTCTGTGTACTTCTTTCCTCCCTTCATTCCGTCCAACATCTTTATCCTGTTCCTGCCCTTTCCTCGCTTGCCCAACATTCTCCCCTCTATTACCTTCTTAAACATCCCACTACCACTCAATACGCCTTTCATCCATTTTTCCTGCCTCCATAGGATTTCTCTCAACAAACCCCTCTCCTCACCCACTATTTCCAGCACTTCCTCATTTGTTTTCCTTTCGGTCCATTTCACCTCCATTCTTCTCCACACCCACATTTCAAAAGCCTCCAATCTACGTCTATCCTCCTGCTTCAACGACCACGTTTCCGCGCCGTACATAGATAGCTACGCTCCATATCAGAGTTTTTACGAGTCTTGTCTTAACCTCGCTACCCAACGTCCCCGTCATTAACTCCCTTCTCGAGAAAGCCTCCTTGCCTAGCGCAATTCTTCTCCTTACGTCCCTACTACTTTGACCGCATTGGTCCAAAACACTTCCGAGATACGTAAAATGTTCTACCTGCTCTATTTTTTCCCCGCCTATTTTAATGTTTAGCTTAGCCTTTTTCTTTCTGGAAAATCGAATAATCTTTGTTTTATTAATATTGATTCTCATCCTATATTTATCGCACTGAACTTCCAATTCACTCAGCAATGCTTGCAACCCCTTGGCTGACTGAGCAACTATTGCTTGGCCATCAGCAAACCTAACCGATTTTACCAATTCACCTCCGACTTTCATTCCTACCTCCAGTTCTTCCCATGACTCTTTAATCATTTCCTCCACATATACGTTGAACAGCACCGGTGATAATGGGCAACCCTGCCTTACCCCTCTTCCTAACACTGCCCATCCGGACTCTCCGTTCCTCACTCGTACCTGACCAGTCTGAGACATGCACAGGTTGCGGATTAGCCTCCTGTCCCTCCAATATATTCCAATTTTCTGCAATATACTCATTAGTTCTCCCAATTCACGCTATGAAAGGCTTTTTCGAAATCCACTAAATGGGCAAATATGTCCTCTGAGTGTATTCTATATTCCTCTCGATTAGTGATCTCATTACTGCAATGGCATCACATGTACCTCTCCCCTTCATAAAGCCAAACTGATCATCCCCTAAGTAATCATTTGCCTTACTCTATATCCTTTTGTTGATGATCCTGATAATAACTTTAGCTTCGTGGGATATTAAACTTATTGTTTTGTAATCCTCACATGATGTAGCCTTGGCCTTTTTTGGAATAGGAACTAACACTGATCTCACAAAACTTATTGATATATGTGAGTAATTTTTTAGGAGGTCCAGGGAGAGGAAGGGTGGAAAGAAGCAATGACCTCTAAGAGTAAAAGGCACTAAGGGGTCTGTAATTTAACCTTACAGAGGGCCAGGATACTCCTTCTCTGAGCTCTCCACATTTCATTGACCCCCCCCCACATACAAGTAGAGATCGGGATTATTTTGAAATTGTGAACCGCTGATAGCTAGTGTTGACAGACTTACCTATACTCAAGCTATAGTAACAACCTCAAACCCGGTCGATAAGGGAGTGAAAGGATGGACTACAGTCAGGCATCAGGAATAGGACCTGGTAAAATTTGGTTTTAGCCAACCTACTTAGTTAAGAAACCTCTAATTAAGGTGTGGCTCCCTCGACCGAGTCTCAAGGTGCAATTAAACCGGCGGATGGGCGGGCAATTTCCTCAAGTTAAATAAGAAAATTAGAATTTCTTATCCCGCGCGCGGTATTTAGGGCGAAAAAGTACATAATGTAAGATTTCGAGTGCATCCAGGCTGGAGGGAAGCTCAACCAAGCTCCGGCCAAAAGAACGGGGGGGTTCGGTCGGTCGCGGGCGTAAAAGGTGGATATACTATGCCGCTCTAGAACGGAATGAAATTGCCGGTTAACACTTTTTTTGCTCCCTGTTAGCAGGGCTGTGTGAATTTTCTGTTACTACAACTTTCTAGGAAACCAATGACATAGGTGTAACGGTGGTGGCATGGGGAAAGGAACTAGCTCCCAGATTTTTACAAGTCTATGGCCTAAGTTGCACAACCAACTATTTCTACTAACAAGAGGGAATACCTTGGGCAAACTATCAGAAATCTTATTGAAGGCACGCTGATTTAAAAATAAATAAGTCTTCCATCTTTTAATCTCCATTTTCTGAGCAATCCTAACTTTTAATCTTTTACCAAACGCGCGATAAGGAATTTTTATTTTTTTTATGGGAATCGCATTACTTTTTAATTAATTAATATGGATGAAATACGGTTTTTGACATTTCAAGATGATTGGCACGAAATTTTTACAGTCGGTTATTTTCTACTAGCAACTGAGAATAAAACATGTCGTTAGAATTTGTCGAATCCAGATCTATTTTTATGTTCAAGTCGTCATTCGCGGAAGAATTTCTTGTTTCACGCTAAAGTATTTGACTACCATTTTGGCAATCTGTACAGGGACAGATTTTTAGTAGTTTTCCAATGGATTCCGTCGCATGCTAACGTGACCAATGCATTCCTACATTGATATTTACTATGACGACATCTACTGTCTCTCGAATGTTATTCATGACTTTAATTTGTAATATTATTTTAATTAGTAATATCATTTATTGTACCTAAAATTATGGTCCTCTAAAAATTTACATGAAGTGGATTGGCCTGGGAGCTTGTGTACTCCCGAGGACCAGGATTTGCATCCCGGCGGTGGCAGGACTTTATAGCGACATCCCAATCCCCACTTAAGATACAGCTTTGAGAATATTCCAGTAGATTAAACCATTCGTCGGATGAAAAGTTAAACTCTGTGACCCCTTAGCGACTGAAATTCTTGCCTATAACTAATTGTATACCTATTTACAAAATGATTTTAACTAGAAACCGACATCCCTTATGACTGACTACCATCACCACCAATATAAGCCAAATTTATTTTCCTCCTCTTATTTCATTGCGTCTTACACACATTTTTTTACTCTCCCTTCGAAGTAGGTACATCTCTCCTCGTATCGCTACATAAGTTTTTTTATTTTCTTATGTAACACTTAAATTATATATTCGGTTAAAACTATAGGATTTATCACGAAGAAACATTTGCCCAATGATCGATAGAAGTGAGATAGTTCCATTTGATATTACGAATTATGAACGCATAAGACATTCACAAGAGCTGCCATTGCATCGTATTGCACGGGTTTATCAAATGGACTGAATGGCTAACCAGAGTTTAATCATAAAATGGAGCGCAGAGTTCTTGCTGAAACCCGTGCATTTCCAAGGAATGCTTACCAATTTCAATTTAAAGTTATTTGGCCTTTTAATTTTGTTATAGCATTTAGTTGATTAAACCTTGAAACAGCTTTGAATGGGAAGTGTTTTGACACCTGATGCACACTGAGCTATGACATTAAGATTTCACCTGCGACAGAACGGTCATTCACTCCATCCATTTAATTAAAATAAATGAATGAGTTATTTTGAATAGTTTGACGCGTTGAGTCTGGGGTAATACTCGTTAGGTATAGAAGCTCCACCAAGGGGTAGAATTCAAAACGTTGGCACCCAATCCGGGACGCATTTACATATATATATTTTTAATTCCGAACGTCGCTTCTTTTAGCACTGGGCTTAGAACACTTCTCATCGCACAGCATCCCGAATTAGGCCGCGCCCGAATACATCATTGTAGCCTGAATTTTTCCCAGGATCGGAGAGATATCCCAACCATTTCGACGGTATTAATAAAAAAAAATTAATTTACTCCATACTCTATAGAGGGGCCCCATACGCCATAGAGCCCAACCTTTTCACTAGCGAGGGAGGGAATGGGGCACGGGACTCGAAAGAAGTTGAATGTGCAACCTGAAAACGATAGAACGCCGGCATTTTGCGCGAGCGCGAGGTTAACACAATAATCACATCGCTGAGTTGCACTCCCCTGATGAATGGGGTCGGGATGGAGAGGCGAGTGACAGGAGTAGGGTATGAGATGGGGAGAGGCAGAGGGGGTGGGTGGGAGAGGAGGTGAAGGGGAAAAAGGGGGGAAAGGGAGAGAGGGGGTGTGTAGATAGGGGAGTGGAGGTACGGAAATGGATGTGGGATCAACCAGGCCTGAGGGGCACCCTTAAAGGGTGTGGTGGCCCCACGGGTGGGTTGGGAAGAGGAGCCTAGGGGACTAAAGGGGAGAGGTGATACGTCTCGGTCGGGGAGAGGAAGGTTGTGGGGCTCACGGAGGAGCAGGATTCAGTAGGGTGGGAGAGATAAGGGTTCCTGACGAAACTGGGAAGGGTTTTCGATTTGAAAATTTAAGACGGATGTGAGGCGCAACCCCTTTCCAACACCACTCTCGTTGATCGAGTATAAAAGTTCCATTTAGGACCAGAGAGGATCACGGACTACTGGGGATCGTGAGCGATCCCCTGAAAATATTTCTTCCACCGTCTTTCACCGTGACGAATGGAGTCGTGTCAGCATGGAATAAGAAGGTATTGATGGCATTTTGAGGGTTCTTGTGCAGAGGTATGAAATCGCTTAAACGGATATTTCATGCCCTATTTAATCATATTTTAATATCTAGACTAGCTCACCAAAATTGCTTCGTATTATTTCAAATTAGACGTTTAGATTTATCCAATCATCACGTTTGCATCATTATTCACAGGCATTGACGATACTGGGCTTTGTAATCAACTATATATATGAGTGTCCTTTCTTTGTGTTTCTATGTTTTCAAAATTCTATGACTCTGTGTTTATGTATATCTGTATATATATATATATATATATATATATATATATATAAATATTCATTCACATGGAAATAGATATAAGGAAAAAGGGATAGGTACACGGATGAAGGACGAACACAGGGGAGGTGGGGAAGGCGGAATCGGTCCCGGTCAAGGAATATTTTTACTTTGTCATCTGGTCGATTCTGCCTTCCCCACCACTCCTGTGTTCGTCCTTTATACGTGTACCTATTTCTGTTGCTTATATCTATTTCCATGTGAATGAATATATATATATATATTCGAGTATGTATGCATGTATATATATATGTATGTATCTATATCGTATATATACACACACCTATATTATAGAACTGAGGGTCTTTAGAAACTAGAGGAGAAAGAATTAGGCTATTTCAAATGTGTTTAACATCCTACGATAGAAAATGCATTGGGGCCATTAAGTTTTTGTAGAAGCATTATTCCATGGGGGAAAATAACCATTAATACACGGTGAAACGCCAATTACAAAAGACTAATATTTGAAAAAACTGTCATGCTTAAAAAAAACCATCATATTTCAGCTGAAAGGATCTTTAAGGCGAGCAATGTATTCATATTCAAGAATATATGCAAAATGTAAATTACTATTTCAGGGAAATAACAAACATATTTTATCCGATCAAGATTTATAGTAGTTATCAGGCTATTCCTATCAATTGTAATATATAATGGAATATAACAATCAGTTGGACGGTCGCTGAAACGCGGAATAGAGAGAGAAATCCCAAGATGAAATTACCTCGCTAAACCATTCTCTTTCATAAGTAATTCGTCCATCAGAAAGCAAGTATTTAAGGTCTACTAATATTTGTTCGGAGCTCTCATAAATTATTCCCGCTAAGCTTCGGGGCCAGTAGAACAAATACTTAAAGAGCCGAGGGGTTGGGAGGGTAATGCGATTGAATCGATAAAAAAAGGACGATGGATTGGAAAGGAGACGCTGTCATTTTGAGGCAAAAAAATAACCGATATAATGTAAAATAATGTGAAAAACTGCTTAAAAGTGAAACAATTTAATTAACCACAGCTGGACTGTCGAAAGCAGGAAGGATATTACTCTCTGGTGAATCATCAAAGGATTTACAGCAGCGAGGAGTACGAAGGAGCGCGGAGAAAGCAGGCGTTAAATGGAGACAAAGTGGAACTCCAGTTTGGTAATTGAAACTAAATGAATGCCTGGAATAGTGAAACTTCAATAAATTCGTCCCTTGGAGCAAATATTGAAATTTACCCGACGGAAAGGAAACAGAGGAACGATACTAAAAGACAAAGACCAGATTTGAAACTATTCAGGGTATGTTATGAACTAATATCGCCTATTCCAAAGGAAAATTGTACGCGGATAGGCGAGAGGAATCTCGTTATTATTTTTCGATGTGGTACACGGTTTATTACGCCCCGTTGAGGTGAACAATGACGGACAATGCACACGGATTAGGGTTTACAGTATTTTTTTAATAAAATAAAGTCCTATTTCGTGCAATGCGATAAGAAATCGCTGATAATTTCGAGGAAGATCTTTAAATTAGGGTGTGTATAAATATGGAAACTGGGTATTCGATCTTTAACTTATTTATTTCAAATAAATATCGTCTTCGGAATTTGTTTCCAAAGCTATTTTTCAATTTGCAAGTCCTCTGAAAACAAAAGTATGCAGATGATAAAGCATTCTAAGTTTCATGTCCTCATAAAAGTTGGCGGGATGAGTGGTGAAACATATTTATTTCCACCAGATGGTCCTGCATGAGCGGACGACGAGGACTTGTAAATTGCCTGGTCGATTTGAGAAACGGACAGTGGACTCTTGAGACAGCAGGTGAAAAGGAGTTTTGAAAATTTCTCCCTCGAAACGGAGAAATGGACTACGTCCCAGATCCGAAATACGAGTATACTCCATTTCTGGCATTGGATTCGGAAGAAACGAAATGCACAAATACACCTCCTAGTTTATTTTTGCTTCGGGACGAAACGAAAGGTTTTCAAGTAGCAACCTTGGCCGAACATATTTTACAGGGGGAAAAAATGCAGGAATTTAAACGGATGAAACGGGTAAAATGAAGACCTTTGGATTGAATGAGACCTTGGACCCTCAAATCCGAAGAGTTGAAGGTTGCGGTAGTTATACCCTTTCGAACCCGGATGAAAAGGCACGAACATGAACCTCTTTCATTTTTCGGCCAGACGATTATTTCGGTTGACGATTACGACGACAGTGAAAGAAGAATTGAACGCTAGAAGTTCGTGAGAGAAGAGCAACGCACGCAAACGGAAAACCCTCAAAGGGAGAGGGAATTGAGCAATCTAATTCGTCCCAAATAAATTTTTCAACCTCCGAAGCTGCTATCCCAAAGGATGGTACTCAATTTCAATCTCTTGTAATTTTAAATAGCCGGATTAAGGGCGGCAGACTTCTTAAGCGGGAACATTTGGTCCACTAAAGCGTGAGTACCTACTAATCGGATAAATCGTTAAACAACCATTAAATTTTCAACCGAAGGGAATATTACTAACCTTATTGCCAAATGCCCCTGCATAATAATGACAATGAAACGCAGGCATAAGATTGGATGAAATTCGGTTCCTTATGCACGCAGGATATCACGCATAGGCCATTCACCATTTGCTACAAGCTATGCTCAAACTTGGTATGGGTGATGTAAAATTTTACCGTACGATAACATTCAATAGGCGTAAGATCATTGCATCAACAAATCATAATGAAAATATGTCATGGGAAAATTTGTGATCAGAACTGGATAGGGAAATCGAATAATTGGAGTAAGTATTCGTAGATCAATCTTTCAGTTTGACTAGAATTTTTCCTATGATGTATCTCCGTTAAAACATTTAGTTAATATTTGGATGAAACCGCATCCCGTCCTTCAAAGTAAGCGGCCACTTGCATTACTTCACTTCTAAGACTTAATAAATATGACATAAATTATCTACTAAGCCACAGCTACACATTACAACCATTAACTCACCATTGGCTCTGTATTCTTGGCAACTCCTATAATGGTATCCCAAATGCCTTTTCCTCGATTCCCAGCTTTTCTCTTGTCTTCTTGTCTCTAATAGCACAAAGCAAAGCTTCAGCACCTCCCCTCATTTTTTTTCCTATTTGGGAATTCAATTTTTTCCATTTATCTTTACATACACATTTTAAAAAGCCTCTACAATCCACGCCAAATGTCTTCCCTCAACGTTCAATTTTCGAGGCATACAGTATTATATTCAACATTAAAGTTTTCATTGGTCTTTTCGTTACATTTTACAGTACGAGTACTCTTGTCTGATTTATAAAGAATTATTTACCTAACACAAATTATATATTTGCGTATTCTCATTAATTCACCCACATTCTTCCAAAAAACTTATAGAAAGATGAACTGTTGTACTTCTTTTGCTTACACCCCAAGACTTTAGTTTACCCAAATGTTTACCTTTTCCTTCCAGTAACTTGAAAATATCATTACCTCCGTTTTCTTATGATTAATTCTCATTCCATATCTTTCGGACTAATTCTGAAATGCACAATTAATTGACACTGATGGGCATTGAATACGATTTTGAACCATCCACCGCGTTACTCAGTTAAAAAGAAATCATTAACATTTCCAAACCTTGGGATATCGACTGCTTATACAAAGAATGCATCTCTCATTTAATGAATCGCCATTCTTTCATTTCAAACTCTCATGAGCATTTGTAAAATCTGAAATCAAGAATGGCGGTCACTCCTTTCTTGAAAAACGACACGATGCTGAGGTTTTCATTATGATTTAATTCTAAGCCGGATGAGTTTTGAAGAATCACAATACCGTAGGCAGATTCGTACAAGTTTAAAGTAATAAAAAAAGAACCCACTTAATTCCAACAAAATTTATCAACATTTCAAAAACATAAATTCTTTAAGATTCAGGGATAGTGTTAGGAAGTGAGACAAGAGGTCACAAAAAGAGCAACCATCACACTCGTATGTCACTTATGATGATGATGTAATAAGCGAAACCTAGTTCGCAAGAAAAATACAACTTGTGAAATTGCTATATATTTTTCGTTGAAAATATAGATTGGTTTTCTTTGATGATCGTTTCACCACGAGCAATCAATTATTAAAGGAGGTCATTCAAAAAACAATGACTGGATCATAAATATCTCGTCTCATAAGTTTCCGGTGATCTAGTCTGGTGTGAAAGAGATGTAAATTCCTAATGAACAATATTAAAACAAGAATATAAGTCATAAACTTGATACTATCATTAATAAATTTGCGATACACACACACATATATCGATATCTATGTGCGTGTGTATACATATATATTTATTTGTATATGTGTGTGTGTGTAAGTGGTGTAGAGATACTTACTTGAGGTGATTTGTGGGGAGTACTTTGAGTGAACACGCCGTGCGTCCGATAGGACGTTAGGCTGCGGACCCCTTGGCGCCTTTCGTTAAGAGTTGGCTAATAGTGACGTCGGGTTCCTCTCCACCCTTCCTCTCCCACCCATCCCTAATTTCGTAAATGACCTAAGCTGCCGGTCGTCTCCCCTAAAATTACAACTACTATATGTGTGTCATATATGTACCTAGCTATATATGTACCTAAAGCATTTGACATAACTTTTGTATACTGAAAATTGGTGTCGTTGAGGATTTTTCTAAGCAAATTGATGGTTAGAATTATTTTTATCTACGACAGGCAAAAGAATATGTTAATCAGCCATGTTTCTGTCATTCGCTTGCCTCCAATTTACTATTTCGATTTGCAACGAGCGCTGATCTGGAGAGCGAACGGTTTTTTGGAGGAAACGTCAGCATCTGGGTGGATCTTGGTTTCTGTGCGAATTTATACTTCGTCGTTGTCTCTAAAGCCCTCCGACGCCTTGGAAACGCTATCGGATGTGCGTATCGCATTTTACGTTCTAACGCCGGGGAGGGTTACCCTGAACACATTTCTTCCCTTCCAAATCCCTGCTTATTCGTGGAAAGGTAAACCTTATGCTATCATAAGTCTTTCTCACGAATCCTTCCTCTTCTTTGGTTCTACCTGTCTCTTTTATCGAGCCCTTGATGACTTTTCCGATCACCTCAATCATCCCATTGTCTCTCATTACCGTTTCCTTTGCCTTTACGGTTTAAATTTTTGCTGAAATACTATGTATATTATCATAATAAAAATTTAATATATAATCGTGCTTTTTCTCTAAGTTGCAGGCACAGACTCTTGAGAAACGCTCTCCAATACAGTAAATAAGAATTCAATCACATTTGCTCAAGATCGGAGAGAAATTACCAACTCTGTTCACCGAACTTTCCAAAATATGTACGACATACGTCATGTCATGATACTTATATACAGAAGAGCAATCGTTATTAAATAAATTTGTGGAAAACGATAATGGTCTTTTTATCCCAAAATGGAACAATCACACCAAGTGACGCCGGGAACTAAGCATGTTTGCCATTACTCACGGTTTCCAGCAAAGAAATATTCTTTTTCGTGAGGAAATTTTTTGAGAAAAGTAAACGAAATTCTTTTATATCTATTCATTTTACTATGTTGTGGTGAATTCATTTTCCAAAAATACCGTATTTATAATTTACAAAAACAACAAAAAAACGAAAAAATTAAATCTCTATCCTTTAAGGGAAAGGAGCTACCATGGTAAATCAAGATGAATGAAATGTGAACTTTCACCGGTGTTTTAAAAAATGAAAAAAAAATCAGGGAAAAATGGGAACGGATCGAAATCAGATAGTTTTTCAATATAAATTTCTATAACTATCTACGTACAGCTAAAAAGCTAATATCTATCATGTACTAATAATATCTAATACCTGAATCTGGGGGTAATATGTTAAATTGCACCTAATAGAGAATTCTAATTTATAATAATAGAACTTATATCTAGAAACAACAGAACTATTTAATATATTGTGATTTTTAATAGGTTTTCTTATATGCACGTATCATTCTTACGAAAAAAGTATCGAATGAGTTGATACTATTCGTTTTATGTCGATCAAAGCAAAACCATCGTATCCTACGGCTCACGCGCTTCGGAAGTTGAGAAACAAATATGTTCACCACTACGGATACCTTGAAAGTCAAACGATGTTCTTGAAATGATGAGTGCCTACCTCCCTCAATTCAGCGGACGTATTTAATCGTTCAAGTCAAACAAATAGTCCAATGAATACTGCAGAGGAAGACAAATTTACCACCCGGGCTAGTCTAGCTTAACTGTTATTTTTCTGTTCGGTAGTACTCGGAGTAGGATATGCCATTAAAGAATACATTATAGAGTAAAAACATATTACATGGGAGATCGGAATGAAAACTGTAGAATGAATTGCTGATTTGCAACATTGCACCGCATCTAACTATCAGGATGGGAGAGTAAGTACACAACTATTTTCGACAGATTTCCCCTGTCTTGGTCTCACCAAAATGCTATCATTGCTTTACTAATATTCAGCGATTAAGTTAAATCGGTACGAGTAATTGTAATTGGGCAGATTTTCGAACGTCAATGTAAGCTTCTATTGGCCGCAGTCCATTTCGTTGGGAAGGGGATAACGTACTCTGTCAAACGCCCACTCCGAGAAGTCTCTTGAGTTAATATCTAAATTGGTTATACAAAGTGGAAGAGGCGACTAGTGTCACTTGATTCCCTTTTGGAAATTCGATAATTGTTCTTCCAATCACTGAAGGGAGTGGCGTTCAACCTAAGCAAAATAACCAGCGATAGACGAAGTCTGAGAGAACGGGAGTGAAGGATTTTAACGACCGTTGAACCGTTTTCATTAGCAACCTTCTTTATTTAATTTTTTCTTTTGTTTTTAATTGTTGGTTTTAGGTATCCCCTGAACTAATAGCACGCAAAGCTTTATTGTAACCAAAGAGGTACTCCTTAGTTATCGCGGGATTATAAGATGAGGTAAGGAGCGAGGAGGAACGAGTAATCCACACAAAATGATAAGGTGTATCAGTATACAATACGTATAAAATTTTAAATGGATACCTACTTATATGCGATGATTAACAAAAAAACAGTTCAGAAGGATGACAAGAAACAGTAAATGAAATTTGTTGTCTCAGGCGTAACTTTATGGAATTTGTTAGACATATTGAAATGAAATACACCATCAGGCCTGATGATGACGTTCAACGTCGAAACCTGGGTCGTGTTTTTTAAATAAATTGTGTTGAATTACAAAGTAAAGTATTTCATTTCAATAAACAGTTAATACCCTGGAATTAATAAAATATTTTGTTCTACAACAAACAAAATTTAAGAATCATTATTTATAACTCAACTTCTACCAATGTAACCGGCAAGCCGCCTGTAGATCCGCGGCAGGGGTTGTTACACTAGTCGTGACAAAATGTTTATAGAGAAACCCTGTAGATCAAAATGGAGGCCAGTTAGATGTAAGTATTAGTGTGTTCCTTTTGCTGTTTGTATTTTGTCTTACAAATATCACCTCTATGACATATGTACTCTTCTTAGACAACCGTTGTTTATGGGGAACAACTATGTAGCAATGGATATTTTGACAAATTTCCTATCTATGACCATTGTGGTCTAAAAAACGTAATACCTTGTTGGACACAAGGGGATTCTAGTGAAGACCATTCACAACACTCCGATTAGAGACAAAAATTATAAAAAGACCGGAAGGCAAAAGTCGACCGTATCCTTCGAAGGCTTCACGTTCGATTTTCGACAGTTAAGGGTGCTGCGATCTCTGACACGCGGAGGGCACTTAGATAATCTATCGGTCAAACGGGACATTAAACTGTGGCGAGTTAAACCCTGGCCCTTTCATGTCATTTCGTCAATTGCGGACCAATTCCTCGCCACGTTTCTCTATCCTGACCCCACCCTCTCTGTGACCCATAACGCAAACCGCTCCCGAATTACCCATCTCTCCTCGACGGCGTAAATGACCTCGGTCGTCGATCCTTAACTACGACTCGCTGTCATTTTTCACGAGAAACTATATAAAATGACACTTCTGGAGGATGGATGCACGTTAATTCCGAAGTCGCTTATCATAGAGGTGAAAGGAGAGGTAAAGGGGCTTTTGAGAGCGCACGGCGCCGGCGAAACCCGACCGGTGTACATGGAGGCCGTGTGGGATCATCCCTCCTAGGCATCAGGTCTACCTCCCGCGGCTTACGAGGCATGCGTTGAGGGGGCGGGTGTATGTGGAGGTCCCATCGGGTGGTCTCTGGAAATGAAGGCGGGGGGGAATATGGGAGGAAAGGGGGTGAGCGGAGGGACTGGGTGGGTGGAATCTTTTAAAGGCGTAGCCATTGACGTCCCTAATCGATGGCCGGCCAGTCGGTTAAAGGAGGAAATAGGAGAGCCTGTGGGGAAGGGGGAGAGAGGGGGAGTAAGGCGAAAGAGGGCGAGGGGGGAAGAAGTATAGAGGGAGGAGGAGGAAAAGGGATTGGATTTGACTGGCGGCGAAGGGGAAAAGGGTGGTTGGGAGGGGTCTTGGCTTGCTTTGAAGGGAAGGGAGGCATTAAAGGCAGAACTGTTGACGACAAAGGGAGTAACAGCTGCGCTTCAGCGACGGCCATTATTTTAGAGCCCGTGTTGCGGAGCAATTAATACACTGCCCAAGCCTGCACGGACATGAGGGAATGAGACCAACTTAAGGCAAGAAATTCAAGCTTGCAACCGGAAAAATACTCAAAAAATCCATCAGTCCTGGTACGGAAGCCTCCATAAAGGAGACTATGTTAACAGAAAAATACTGTCTAGCTCGGAATAAAAAATTGAAATTGATCTTCTTTTGATTACAGTGAGAGTGAAAGAAGCCGCAGTATTTTTTTCTAAAATCTATTACTATTGAAATTTGAACGTCATTGGAGAAAATGAAATAAAAGAGAACACTGCTTGATATTAGAATATTAAAGTGAACATAAAATACAAGTTATAAATGGTGAAGTTGTAGATAAATAGGAGATAAACAAAAAGTAAAACAATTCGATTGCGACGGTCAATGCTAAGTCAGTTAGGAGATTAATGCGGTAAAAACGGTTTCGCGAGGGATATCTAAAATTTTCTTACTAAGTTAATTTGACAAGAAGATTTTTCCCCGGATTCTATTACCTGCTAAATCGTTCATCATTTCATATAAACTCGCTGCCGCGGAGGAAATTACTTATTGATTCCCACCGGTCGTGTTTTGTAGTTAGTGTTGCATTTAATTAAATTTTGAGTCTGACCCTTGGCTGAGGAAATTTACATACGAACAAAGTCTAGTGGCAATGGGTGATTAGAAGGGTGAAGGACTCATCAGAATAGTACTGAAAAGCTATGCAACAAATGTGAGGTCCGTTAAGTCAATACGATTAAGCATGTCGCAAACTCGTATCCCGAAAGTTACTGAGCGTGCTTTGGATTAAACCTGGGCCCCACTTGAGTACAATGGGAAAACGGGATATATTATGGTAAATTTTCGTGGCTTTTTAGTGAAATTGCTGTTTGTCAAAGTCGTGACTGAATACAGTGACCATTTAGCGCCATCTGTGGGGATAATCCGACTAACTACTTCGAATTTCCTTCCGCACCCACACGGCGACCATTTCATTCGGTGCAACCCATCACGTGAAGACACAAAAATAATATTTACACATGAATGTTAGTTTAAACACTAGAGTTTACTTAATTATACCATTGTTTATGATTTAAAACACAAACATTGATATTCAGTAATGATGTCTAAAATCGAACATCCAACATGTCGGAGGCAACATGAATCAATAAGAATGAGCAGTCAATTAAGGAGGAACTGAGACAATTGAGCAAGTCACGGGTTTTATTATACCACCCATCTGTTGGTATATATGTATCGTTAAGAATGTTTCGCAAAATAATGAAGTACTCAAGGGAATATTGTATAATAGACATTTCCTGTCGTAAATCAAAATGGACACCCTGCAAAATCGAGGCGTTTATATCGGGACACGTCAGAGTTTCGAAGCGAATGTACCCATTAACTCGGAATTGGAAACGAGCACTGAGGCTGTTGTTATCAACTTTGGTCACCAGCATGCATGGCGGCCAGTGACTCGGGAACGCAGAGGATATATCTGCTCATTACGCTGGGAGTGTAATTATACGTAACTATGGAGTAGAAATGAAAGTGGGAAAATGTTTGGAAAAGTCCAAAGCTTAACATAATTATGTTACTCTTGCAGGACGAAGGCTATGATCTCAGGCGATTATGATTTAGCCAAAATACTATATGCACATGGGTTCTTACTACGAAGACTCCGTACACGGCATAGACATCCAGTCCTTTAAGTTCAATGCATTTTAATTACATATTCATATAAATGTTTATTCCTAAAAAGAGAAAATTTAATACTTCACGATAAATGACTGTACCAATTATGCACACATTGTATCCCAAAATGTTTTGAACCTGTATCGCCCCAATCCCTCAAAGAATTTGATGCCTATTGATAGCAAAATAGACAAATAAGTGTTGAAAATTTAGCTAAATAGGAAAAGCAAAGTAACGTAGTAGGGCCTAAAAATATAAATGAAGAAAAGTAAAACTCTTTGTTTTGACTTACTTTTGAGAATGCAACATTTGCCGAAAATCGTATTAAGTTACTATAAAGGTAAAGAAGGCACAACATCATTTTCTGATGACCCCAAACTAATGAAATTGCCCCTCTGTGGAGCGCACGCTGGTCTCATCTTTTTAGAGGTATGTTCTTGATGAACTCATCAAATAGAGTGCTCGAGAGTGTGGCTCCAGTAGAATATTCTAAGGTACTGCTAAGTTAAGTATTAAATACACTAACCACGTGAATTATACTAAAGCACACTTCAGGTTCACTTGCCTTTTTCAGGACCTTCAATAGACCTTTACTTAAGTTACTCTTTCAATTTTCCATTCCTAAACTTTTCCAATTTGCACAATGCGTGAATATTCAATCACCAACACATCTCTAAACGAGATGGTAATAAATAAATAAAAGAAAAACAAATAAATTTTTCAAGGATTGATGGCATACGAAAATGCCATGATTGAGGGAGGGCACAAATTATCGGCCTAACAAATAAATGTAGAGAAAAAACAATTAATAGTCATATTTTGTCATTACCACTAATTTAAGGTAGATACTGAGTGAGAATTCTCAAAAATAATATGTTGACGTAAGATTTTATGAAAGGTTTTTGCTTGCTTTTCCCTGAACAATATAGCTCTGAAAGGGGCAAATGCATACATAAATTTACGGTTTCGTATCGATATTAAATGTATACAAAATACTTTGCACATATTTACAAAAATAGTATCTAAAAATATAAAAAAGGCTCCATATACGAATTAAATAATATAACACATCAGTGAGTCCAGCAAATGTTAACGGTAGACAGAAAAATACTTGGATAAATTTATTTTGTATTTGAATAGTCTGTATTCAGGAAATATTTCGCATTTGACTAACGTGTCTTACAGTACATGAGAACGCAAATTAAGGAGCACAGAACGATTCTATTAATTGGCTGTTTAAGTTGCATCATACATTTTATTGTCCACCCAAAGCAGAAAAATTCGCGGGGCATATTTTAAAAAAACTATTGCATTGGATATATATTAGGATATAATAGTGAAAGAGTAAATTATACCTCATCTTAGTTCGGCGAATTTAAAATACCCGACAAATGTTTGGGATCGATAATGAAAATGATAGTTAAGGAATTGAAAAATATCCAGCAAACAATTTGCTACTTTTGCTAATTATATCTGAGAGAAACGAGTAATCGTGAATGATATACCGGAAGAATTAGAATGACAGCTTTTTATCTCACGAGGAAACCACGCAGACTATGATTATAAGAGATATTCAGAACACCAAGTTTTACTTTCGAAATCAAAAATATTATAATTGCCCGAAATGTACAGATTGGACCACAATATAGGCTTTGACCAATTACATAATTAACAATTAAAGTACTTATTTTCCCCTTGTACGTTGCATTGAAATCGAAATCTCTAAATTATTAAATGTGGATTTTTGCCAAATGATTTCTATGACATAACGACGGAGAAAGTTGCCTTCAGAAGATGATAGGTAGATCTTAGAAATTAAAAATATAATTTTTATTTTTTTTAGATTGTTACTTCCGTTGATAGTTTTATTTGTATCGTTGAAATTAAGCAATTGTCCTGGTGGCAATGGTCAAGTCTGGTCAACCGTCACTCTTACAATGCACATACAAGAAGAACAGATATGGGACAAAATGCTCTTAAAGACAATGACACTTTCAGATTACCAACCGCACCTTTACCATCACACAAGGGATAGGTTCACACCATATCTACAACGCTCGTCCATCGCCGCACTCCGTCCATAACCACGCACTCTTCAATTTCATATACCGTTCAAAATCACGCACCTTTAACACATAATTCACATTTGAAATACAAATTCTCACACCGTGCACATCACACACAAACAATATTTTAATAAGTACAATTGTATAATAATCAGTACACAATGAAATTTATAATCCAATGGCTACTCTACACTTAGATCGTAGGCTTTCGCAGCTGTTGAGAGATGCAGAAGTAGTTCTCGGGCTGGACTGCGTGAGAGACATTTTGGCTCAACGTTTCTCTCCCGTTGCAGGGAGCGTCTTCTTCGCTCCTGAAGACGCTCCCTGCAACGGGAGAGAAACGTTGAGCCAAAATGTCTCTCACGCAGTCCAGCCCAAGAACTACTTCTGCATCTACTCTACACTTATTCTTATAACTCCTAAAATTGGAAGGAAAGGGCTCAAACACACCTACGGGCAGCTGGTTCCATTCAACAATAGTTCTGTTTAAAAAAGAATGTTTTTTTCTTATTTGTTTTTTTGCGTTCTTATTTTTATTTTAAAACTGTGATCGTTTTTTCTCTTAAGTTTGGTTTTTCTACCTCATTCCATAAATCTTTCCACGCTTCGTCATTTAACAATTCTATACATCGCGCCTAACCTACTCCTTTTTCTCCTATCTATATTTCAAACTTTCCCATTCCAGGTTAACCAACATTTTCGTGACACTTTCTGTTCTTTTGTACCTTCCGAGTACACATCTTGCTGCCTTCCTTTGAACTTTTTCTATCTTTTTAAAGGCCAGTTGGGAATATCAGTTATCAGCGAAAAGTTCCAGTAATCGATTAAGGGCAAT
Organism: Hetaerina titia; assembly: GCA_037158775.1. Classification (NCBI taxonomy): domain Eukaryota; kingdom Metazoa; phylum Arthropoda; class Insecta; order Odonata; family Calopterygidae; genus Hetaerina; species Hetaerina titia. Next base: position 67,148,056 of record CM073774.1, on the reverse strand, counting down.
TAAGTAGAGCATATAGAAAGAGAGACCGAGAGCCCACAGCAAATTCGCCGCGGGGAAATTCTGCGGAAATATTAAGCACTTCATACCAACCGCTTTATGACCACTTTGGTAAAATTTCATGGTAACAATGAATCATTCCATTGTAATGACACTAAATGTGTCGCAAAAGAAGCTTTGTCTCTCTTGGCAATTACAAAAAAATGAACAGACTTGCTTTTTGGGAATATTCCAAATAAGGCTGGAAATCTGGGACACATAAAGTATATCAAAATTCATTTCGATTAACCTCGAAAGCAAAAAAAATACATTTAAAATTCCACAGCCAACAAAAGTGGATATTTACCGACTTTAAAATGACACAAAAGAGCTACTAAAGGCTGATTCTGCAGTAAAACGAAATTATTCTTTAGTAGCTAACGAAAGAAAGGATGAGAAGTTATGAAGAATTTCAATGATAATTAAAATAAACTCCAAAATAATTCGTCGAATCCAATCATCAAACATATATCGACAGATTTGAATAGAAAATGACCGTTTTATTAATTAACATATCATCATGATCTATCTTGGAAGTGTTTTGGACCAATACGGTCAAAGTGGTAGGGACGTAAGGAGAAGAATTGCGCTAGGCAAGGAGACTTTCTCAAGGAGGAGGGAGTTGATGACGGGGACGTTGAGTAGGGATGTTAAGACAAGACTCGTAAAAACTCTGATATGGAGCGTAGCTATGTACGGCGCGGAAACGTGGTCGCTGAAGCAGGAGGATAGACGTAGATTGGAGGCTTTTGAAATGTGGGTGTGGAGAAGAATGGAGAAGGTGAAATGGACCGAAAGGAAAACAAATGAGGAAGTACTAGAAATGGTGGGGGAGGAGAGGGGTTTGTTGAGAGAAATCCTATGGAGGCAGGAAAAATGGATGAAAGGCGTATTGAGCGGTAGTGGAATGTTGAAGAGGGTAATAGAGGGGAGAATGTTGGGCAAGCGAGGTAAGGGTAGGAACAGGATAGGGATGTTGGACGGGATGAAGGGAGGAAAGAAATACACCGAGATGAAGAGGGACCTGATATAGATTAGTTTGCAAGGTGGGGAGTCACAAAATGTTTATTTGATAGTTGTGTCCATCCAAAAACCTACCTTAACCGGTACATTACCTAATAATAATCATCATGATCTTTTTGATTTTTGTTGATATAATAATTTGATCAATGGTAATGGAAGATTTAATGTATATTTATCTTAAAAATTAGTTTTAAGGAAACAATGAAATAATGCAGCGTAGACTTCATCATAAAAGAAAACGCCCGAGCACAGTTGATCCCGAACAAGATATTTAATTGAAATTTAATTTCGAATGCTAAACCAAATTCAACGAGACATCAATACAAATTATACTGAGCAAAACTCAAATAACTTTCGGATGTGGGGCCTCTACTCATGTAGGAATGGAACAAACGCATCAATTAGCTTAATCAAATTTTGGCCTTATTATAATCATCAATTTTGCTACCACTTATGCCGTTATCAAACAGTTAAATTCCGATTATGGGTCGACCCCAATTTCATTTGAAATATTTGGAGAGGCAACTTTGAAAATAACTCTCTCTGTCAAAATCCATCGTTTCCAATTGGTTAAGCCATTCCAATTAGGGCATCTGCTTCCAAGAGAGGAGTATTCGAGTGATGGAATAAAAGATTTACTTTCCTACACATGTGCAGAACTGGAATGGTACATAATAGGAGGACCACGTGAATGACGGGTGTTTGTATTCATATGCGATTCAAATTCAAATTGATGACAAGTTAATTACTACCACAGCAAATTTCATATCCAAACTGATCATGAATCAAGGGTACATCGACGGTTTAACTTAAATATTATGTTTAAGCAAACAATTAGTTGCTAACAGGTGATTTAAAATAAAGTACAAACATATGAACGATAATGATCGTCACTTGGTGAAAATTCGCGAGAGTATTGCTAAACAAAACACCATCGTAAAAACAGCATTAGTAAATTTTTATTCTATATTTTTACCGACAACTTGTGTCATAATGAATGTCTAAGGTGTTTCTGTAATAATTGAAACGATGGGTAAATTATATTTATGCTCCGTGATAAAAAAAACGATTTACACCATTGCTTCATACAATTAAATTGAATCTTATTTTCGCAAGTTCATATTCCCTTGTTTTTTTCCACATCTGAAACAAGCTGATGACAAAAGAATAAACTTCCATTTTTAGGGCTAAACAAGTTAGATTCGAGGAGATGAGTGCGAAATCAGGTCTACCATATTCAGATACCATATAAGGTGTAGAGAGTTAAATAATTGGTCTAAAAAAGTTCATTATGTACAACAAAAATCATACGGCTGATGAAACCGTAGACCAGGCTTTCAAAAATATTATCCCAGCATCATTGTCGTTGTTTCGGAGATGTTATCCTAAAAATTATTGTTTTATAAAACAAGAAGACGGACTGAAGCAGGGAATGAAATAGGGTTTTTGCATGAAGTACATAAAATATTTTGACAGATCACAATGATTCCTGGTAGCAGCAGTTTTACATTCTTATTTTAACTGTGCTACAGAGTTCACTTTAACGTTAAGTCACGTTTTTCACTTAATATGTAATGACTCATTCCAAAGTAGTTTAATGCTAAGCCATCAACTTGGCAGCGTTCCGAAACCTTACAAAAGTATGAGAAAAATATGAAATGTTGCAGAGCAGACGAAGCATTATAAGGACAGCAGCGGTTCCACCATGCGAGAGGGATTTATGGAGGCAAGACAGACGAGAAAAGCTTATTGCTTTGCCATTAAACATTTTCGCAGGTAAGATAACTAGGGATATAGTTTAGTGGTAATTTCTCGCAATGTTATTACGACCGTGGAAATTGATTAAAAATCGTTGTGCAACTGCTAAGGTTAATATTTCAATTTAAAAGGTATACACATGATTGCAATAGGCTTTAAATAGAAGCGATGTTACATTTTTGAGGTGGTCTGTGAAAATGATTAGAGTCAATTCTTATGGAACCTTTTATGTGATAAATGAATGAAACCTTTTAAATATTTATTTTTTTGCTATAAATAATAACGTATGAGTTACAGGCCGCTCTGAATTGGAACCAAATGTCTATGTGTGTGTTTGCAGATTTAAGTAATTATACAACAGCTCCGCCCGACATGAGCCGAAATAGATTCAAATATTACCAGGAAAAAATAAATTTCTCATTCATGGATCATAATTAAGAAAACTTCTGAAGCTGCATGATCGTAAGCAGTGATGATATAATCTAACAAAGTAACTTTTATATAATATATATGTTTGTCCTTAATGTGTGTTCCTATCCCCTATCCTCATATCTATTTCCATGTGAATGAATATTTGTTTGCCGTACGGCGGGATTTCGTGTGTGGATATGTGTGTGTGTATATATAAAGTTTAAAATAAGCATGTAAGAAAAACGCTAAATACTTTTATAAATTTCCATTACTTAGCATACCAAGTGATGGAAAGTCATTTGATACGAGGGGTATCATAAAATATATTTCTCAATCATTTTCGCAGCATAATCGCGATTTCGTGGAGGGTAATACGGAACCCATCACAAACATTACGTCCCATGTCCAATTTTTTCGTTACCAGCATGTTTACAACATACGCTGAAATGTTCAATATTTCTGAAATTTCTCTTATAGTTATTCGACAATATTTCCTTGAAATGTCGGCAGTGATGTCAATATTTACTTCCATAATAGCAGAAACCGGTTTTTAGTGCTCAGCTAACGTTGAAATTGATTGTTTTCCCTATCTAAAATATATTAAACCATTTTCTAGCTGTGCTGCAGGGAAGAGCAGACATGTAATAATCCTCCAAGGAATTACTCTTATAATAACTCTAATTTCAATTTGCCAGCCAATTTTTCTCGGACAAATTCCATTGTAAAGAATTAGACAAAACATTACCAGAGACCGCGCATAGGAAGTCGAAAGCGCTTAGCTGACGGAATATTTCTTGATAAAGACTACTGACAATGCCGAGAGGCCTAGAGGGAAGTTCAGATCCAGGAGTTTTAGATCCTTAGATCATAAAAGGCTGAGAAATGAGAATATAAAATATAAATGCCTCGAAACACTTGAAGGTAAATCTAAACAGCCAAGAGTAAGATATCTTTCTACAATTTTTATGAAACGAAAGAAATAGCAAACGAAGTCAACTTTTATTCAGAAGGATTTTTAAGAAACAAAGCCTTACTCTTTGATTATAATGTGGCGAAAATCCATTCATATAGAACTCAACTATGAAATGGTTTTTGGGATTGAAGTGAAGAAAGCCACGGCAATCCTGTAGAAAATTTAACCGTATATAATAGTAACCCAGGCCGGCGAACAACTCTTAAGGAAGAAAATTGGAGCTATAAACGAACCTAATTTCCATCCTTGAATCATTTCAAAAAGCAATTTTCGAGTCAAGACTGATTTATTCCAGGGTCTTTTCATTTAATATTAATTTTGGAAGTGTTCAAGGGAATAAAATAAAGCTGTAACAATATCAGCCACAATATTAAGATACATTAGAGAATTTATAATAGTAACGACGCCATAATAATAATAGTACCGATAACAGTTTGCACCGCAATGATCCCAAATTGCATAAAACCATATTTTAATAAAGTTTTGTATTAATTATCAGTGATATGAATTTATCTACAAAATATTTACTTCTTGCGAAATTACTCTCCATGCTAGTGATTTCAAATACGGGATACCATTCCACTTTCTACTAGATTCCTCATGCAAATTTCAGTAGGACTAACCCACAAAGGGATGAAAACGGATCCACGCGATCTTGGGCTGAAGCAAACAATAGTGCCGAAGCGACCAAAAGGAATGGTCAATTTAGCTTAATTAAAAAGGGAAAAAGAAATGGAATAGTTTCTAATTGCCTTCAAGGGAATCGGGCGGGGACGTTGCGGAGCGAGGAACACATGCAGGATTGGTCAGACTAGAAATGCGTACACTTCAGTATTGCCACTTAAGCAATACCGCTGAAAATTAAAAGTGAGAAAAGTAAAAAGGAATAGGAACAAACCGACATTTCCCTTGAGTGGAATCCCACAAGACTATGAAAATAAAAACGGCGAGCAAATAAGAGAAGGCATCACAGCGTGCAGGAGCGGGATGCTTCTTCACCGTCTTTTTGCATTTCCGTATTCTCCGGACGATATTAAATTTATTTTTAAAAGGGAACTTCGGAGAGAGATTTAGAAATGGTGAAGATTGGGAGCGAGATGTTCTGTCGTGGAGGGGAGGAGGAGGAATGGATGAAATTGTGAGAGGCAAAGGAGGAGGAATAACGTCCTTGATTCTCCAACGTCTTCCCTGGGCACGTTTCCCTACCTAGAACAAGGCTGAGGAGAGTAAGAGCGGTGAAAGGGGACGATTGTGACAAGGACGGAGGAAGGGGGATGTGCTAGGGAAATGGTAAGGTTAGGGAGGTAGAGAACGGCGGGGTTTGCCTTAATGGAAAAATAACACGGGTGAGGAGAGAAGTGCTTGGGAAAGGGGAAGATTTTAGATGGGCAACTCCATTTTATTTTTTCCCCTTATTCGAAGCTAACCCCCGTCTTGCAACCCCTCCCTCCACAACCCGCGTAATATACCATTTAAAGTTCTAGTCAAATTACACATCCAGTACGAGTGGGAAGAAATATCATTCCTCGGAGTGGGAACATTTTTTTTATCACAAGACTTGATGACTTACAGTTTTTTCGGCATGCTAACTCATTTTCCGGAACAATTTTTGGACATGAAATGCGAACTAAAGAAAAAAAATTACGTGAAACACTTTAAAGTAATTCGCCTGAAAAGTCATCTCATTATTCGCATTATGTCATCTAAATTGGGATGTGGTTTTTGAATTTATTTATTTACTATTAAATTGACAACTTCTGAGTCCTTAAGTACCTCCTACTTGTTTATTTTCTTGACTGTTAACTCGTCGTATACATATAAAGGAGAATGTATGTATGTGAGTATATATGTATGCGTGTCTATAATCTTTGAAATTGACGCCCCCCGGCGATGCACAAATCACAAACACACGAATACAAAATATTCAACACAGAAACATAAAGGAAGGACACTCACAGTATGTATGGACGTTTCGACGGCCCGGCCGTCGTCATCAGAACGGCCGGGCTGTCGAAACGTCAATACATACTGTGAGTGTCCTTCCTTTATGTTTCTCTGTGTTGAATATTTTGTATTCGTGTGTTTGTGTTGTGTATGCATATATATATATATATATATATATATATATATAATATTATTATTATATAAACCACGCTGCTATTAGGCATTTGTCCCGGTGGCAACGGACCAGTCTGATCACTAGTCACTCTTACAAAGCACATATATACCTACTCAGGAAGAACAGATACGAGATAAAATGCTGATGTATACAGTGTCACTTTTAGAATGTCAACCGTTCTTTTATCATCAAACAAAGATTCGGTTTACACCATACGAGTACATAGTACGCATCGTCCATCGCCCCACTCCGTCTATAATCATCCACTCTTAAATTTCACATACCGCTCAAAATCACTCACCGTTAACACTTCAATCACTTTCGCAATACATACAATAGTTTAATAGAACAATTGTATGATAATCGCTAATCAATGACGTTTATCACCCAGTGACTGCTTTACACTTATTCTTAAAACTCCTAAAATTGGATGGAAAGGGCTCAAACAAACCTCAGGCAGCTGATTCCAGTCAACAATAGTTCTATTTAAAAAGGAGTATTTTTTTCATGTTTGTCTTTTGCGTTCTTTTTTTTATTTTACGATTAAGGTCGTTTTTTCCCTTAAAGTAAGGTTTTCACATCTGTTTCCATAAATCTTCCCACGCTTCGTCATTTTTAACAATTCTAAGCATCGCGCCTAACCTATTCCTTTTTCTTCTATTTTTCTAACTCAATATATAATTTTAATATATATTATCAATAGTAATATCAATTTCAATATATATATTTTCTCTATATTTATACTATATAATATGTTTGTGTTTTTATCTGAGTTCCTTCTCTTCCTTGAGAAAGGTGGCTAACTACAGAAAATTCGAAAACGAGTTCTTTTTTTGTTTTTTTTTTGCGTTTTTGTAACTTGATTTACATTTCTGTTCCCACCAATAAGACTTTTACATAAGTAATGTACTGTTTTTAACCTCATATATAATGGTTGTTTGATAATTGATTTTTCATGTAGTTCAGTAATCCTGGAAATACCCTTCCATAGTGTTATTTAAACATGGCGAGGATTTAATTTACAAATGTAAAAATATGTTTGTCCAGTATTTTCGTATTAAGGCTGTCAATTACTCAACTTTTTATTGAGAGAACTGAATTAAAACGTTGCATTCACCGAAATGATGCATATTCTTTCTATTACGTACCACTAGGTGACGCTTAATAGAAGAGGGTAAGTAGGATGGCTAAGAAAACAGTAAGAGAGGTATTTAGGAAGGTTTTTGCGTAGATTAACAAATATTTAAAAAAATATTCGTAAACCTTTGGGATAAAATGTTCAAAATTACCTCCGTTTTAAAAAGTACTTCAAGGGAGTAATGAGAAATGCAATGGGAAGAAGCGAACTTAACCTCTCCTTTTTCTGAAAGAATATTGTTTTTGGTGACCCTTTAAACTTTTTGAAGTTCTAATTACACAATTAGCTGCATTTTAATCCATGCAAAACATGCGTAAATGATAGATGCAATGCAGGGATGAAAAAAAAAATTCAATATTTAGAACGGAAATTTGTGTACACACATGCCATAAAAATATGATTTTAACAGTTATTAACTGAATCAAATGAATTTATATCAACATTAATGTATCATACTTATAAAAATCCAGGAAATGGCGTCAACCGTTCGTGCAAGTTCAAAATAAAAGAATTATTAATCTAGAGGTGTATCTGAACATTTGTCTAAAAGGTTTCGTTGGAAAAACTTTTGCCCACATCACGAAATAGGGCGAAGGAGTATTAGATGAAAAAAGAGTCGTATTTTTGATTAAATACGCCGGAAAGGAACAAAGTCATCTACAAGGCATGAGAAGCAGTGACAACGACCACTTAGGTGAAGATGAGATCAGGTTTAGGCAGCGAGAGACGCGCTCGTAAATACTGCAGTAAAAGGGAAGTTCTAGAGCATTCGGTACATGTCACAAATAAAACTTAGTATCTTAAAGTAAAAAGAGTGTTTAATTAGGGATAGTAAGGTAAGATTTATATTAGCAAAGAGGAAAGCAGTGGTAGTTGGTGACTGCGATAAAAGAGAACATTATAGACTAGCACAATAAAGAGACGAAGGGAATATATATTTAGGACATTAGGTACTAAATAAATAATAAAGCACAATGAAATAGTTCAGTTTATGCTTAGATTAGGTCAGTGATTTAGAATCTTCGTGCTTTTATTTTATCTCCTTCCTCTTATAATTATTCCAGCTGTCTAGTCATGGTCAAATAGATTGATACAAATGGTGCAGTCACGTGGATGTATAATTTTATGACACATGAAAAAAATGACTACCGAACAGTTGCTTATAGCTTAAAAATTTCCATGAATGTACTACATAAATTCTTTACCAATTGCAGATGATATTAAAAATGCTACAACCTTTCCCACTCAAAAAGTACTAAATTTATGGAAATACAACAATGTAAGGTGCTTTTACTATGTAAGGGAATTCTTGAGAGGCTTGTTTTCACATCACTAATGTAAGCAGTAACACTCTTCTGACATATTCTACAATTGTTGCATCACTTCTTTGAGCAAATAAAATATTATTATCAATAAATATCCATTTTATTATAGCATCAAACATACACACATCTGTGGGAAACCATTGGCAAATATTATTCATGGAATTCCACGCAAACATTTAGGATATTATCCAAATCATTGTTAAATTTTCGAGAAATCAATCTTTGTTTTGTCACCGCATTAATCATTTACTTTTAATCGTTCAATTGAATCTAGATACAAAGGCATTATTTCAATCCGTAATGTTTCAAAGAGACTAGTTTCTACGGCGCTGAATTATGTCGTCTACCTGAGCCCCCACGGATGAGTTACCACTACTTGGATCATGCCAAAGTCAACTACGGCCATCTTGTATTCCTGGCTACATTCAATGAAATGGTACAAATTACACGTTAAACCGAAAATAAGAACCGAATCTAGCGACACAAAGTAACACAGTTCACCGTACCTTCGACAAAGTAACTCATAATGAACTACTACTCACAAAGCTAGAAGCATATAGCATAGATAAAACATTCGCGGTTGGATTAAAGACACTTTGAATGGTCCGGTACAAAGAGTACTGATAGATGAAGTTAACTCAAATGCAGTAGAAGCTACTTCAGGTGCTCACCAAGGAAGTGTTATCGAATCTCTCTCGTTCCAACTTAACATTAACGACATTGACTCCGTAGTCACTAATAAGATACGTTTATTTGCCAATGATGCAGTGGTTTATCATGATTTCCGTAATCCTGAGGATGGGGCTTTAGCCCTAGCTTCATCAGATGACCTTAATGCTATACAATGCTGATACGACACCTGGAATTTAGAATTAAACTTTAAAAAGTGCGTATAGTAAACTACTCGAATAGCTAGGAGCTTGTTTTTCTCATAAATATAGTAGCATATGGCATAGATAAAAATATCTGGGGTTTGATTAAAGACTTATTGAATGATCGGGTACAAAGAGTAGTAATAGATGGAGGTTGCTCAAATGCAGTAGAGGGTGTTTCAGGTGTGCCCCAGGGAATTGTAATCGGGCCACTTTTATTTCTACTTAACGTGAACGACATTGACTACGTAGTTACTAGTAATAGTAATGTACGTTTATTTGCCGATGATGCAGTAGTTGATCATGATTTCCGTAATCCTGAGGACAGGAAAGCTTTATCATATGACCTTGATGCTATACAACGCTGGCACAACACTTGGAAAATAGAATTTAACTTAAAAAAGTGCGCAGTGAAAAATTTTTGGAAAAAGGGTCATTCCCACCCGAACGCCAACTACATCAGGAACACCAAAATGGAATTTGGAGACTTAATTAAATACCTAAGAATTACCATCTCTCACGATCTCTTCTGAGTGAAACAGATACGGGGAATATGTGGACAAGATAACAAAAAATTAGGATACACTAGAAGAGTACTAGGTAAATGTGATGAAAGAGTCAAAGAGAAATTGGATTATTGCCGAATTGGATCGCGTTCAGCGTAGAGGAGCAAGATTTTTGATGATTTGTAATGATAATCTTAGAGCCCAAGTTAAATTGCAGATTGAAGCTCTTTCATAAATTGGAAGGGAGTCTCTTTAGCAGAGATGTTGAAAATGCATCATTACCCCTATCGCACTACGATAGGATAGATCATGTTCATAAAGTTCGAGAAATAAAGTGTAGACAAATAGATTTCAGTTTAATTTTTTTCCACGAACGATAGGGGATCATAATAACTTTGTTTGACCGCGGTAGGGTCATGTTAGTCTGGTATGTATTCACCCCCTGCTAAGCATCTAGCGGTGGCTTGCAGGGTGCATAAATATATAGATAAAAAATAGACACTTTAATTGAGTACGCTAGTAAATAATCAAGCCTGAAAGACCATAAGACTAGGAGGTTCAGCCTCTGGGAGACCCGGCACGAAACCACAAAGAAATCTCCTTTGAGGGGAACGGGAGCACACACGGGAACAAAAGCAAGCCTTGGGCTCCTAGTCTTTGGCCCTGAGGTCGACAAACTGGAAAACAAAAAAAATGAGAGCTGATCGTTTGACCGAAAGGAGAAGGGAAAAGAGGGGCGGTGGAGGACGGGGATCGGCCGTGGTGGAAGAGCAGAAGTAAATAGGGGACCATCGTGGCCTCCTGAGCATGATCTTTATCCCATAACTCCTAAAACCGCTCTTTCCGCATCTGAAATGGCTAATGCTCATACTGCGATTCAATGAATCCGGAAATTCGAACGCTGGAAGGAGACAAATAATGACTTCGGAAGTGGAATGTGAGATTCAATTGGGAGTGGGACGGGGAAATGGGAATCATATTCATTAATGCCCCGGGATGCCCTGTTTCACAGAGCATTTTCAGACTGAAAGAGCTAAAGTTTCATCGGTCTCATTGCACAACATAACTCCATAATGTTGCTATTAGTAGTTATTTAACCCTTAGTAGAAATCCAACAGACACCTATAACAGGCAATACATTTAAAAACTGGGAAACTTGAGCTCCACGACCTAGTAAAATAATAAATTTACAGAACATTTCCTATGGCCGTAACAAATTAGCACCACTCGTCAAAAAGGAAAATTGTAAGATGTTTGCGGGATGTGATGGTCTGCGAGAGACCAAAAACGGATGGTTCGCTGAGGAGGGCCACTAGGTGGCTCTCCTCAGCGAACCATCCGGTGAGGAGTTTGTTGAGAGAAATCCTATGGAGGCAGGAAAAATGGATGAAAGGCGTATTGAGCGGTAGTGGAATGTTGAAGAGGGTAATAGAGGGGAGAATATTGGGCAAGAGAGTTAAGGGAGGAAATAGGATAGGGATGTTGGACGGGATGAAGGGAGGAAAGAAGTACACAGAGATGAAGAGGGACCTGATATAGATTAGTTTACTAGGTGGAGAGTCACAAAATGTTTATTTGATAGTTGTGTCCATCCAAAAACCTACCTTAAACGGTAGATTACCTAATATATATATATATTATACATTCAAATACGACGGCGCACAAATATTCATTCAAGCATAGAAATAGGTATAAGGAAAGGGGATAGGAAAACACATAAAAGGCGAACACAAGACATGTGGGGAAGGCGGTTTTTTGAGCAGATCACGAATGTAAAAATATTTCCTTAACCGGGATTTGAACACCGGACCTTCCACTTGCCGGGCGGATGCTACCAATTACACCACCAAGGAAACCTAATGTACACTGAGATCTGCGATATTTTAAAACGCCCAAGTGCTCCGAATCATTTGCCAAAGGAAGGCTTTATCTCACTGAATTATGCCTCACAACCTACACATATCTAATTAAAATACCATTTTAATTAGACGTAAATTGATGTTAGTAGACACTGATTTATTCTGCATATTATGTGTTCTACACACGAGCTACTGTCCTCATTTTTAGTAAAAAAGGTGCACACTTACGATATTATCATATTTCCTTTAGTTTTCGGTGACATTGAGTACCATATATTGGATTTTAGTAAAATGTGCAGTCGCAGATCATATACCAATATTGTAAAATATCAATGGAGTAATACATATTTCAACGGATTTAATTAGCTGAGCTATTTGGCCACAGAATTTTTACAACTTAACCAATTGCTTTATCATTTCATATTAATTGAGAAAACAGTGTTTGATTGCGCATTTAATTACAACCCTCTACTTATGTTACTCATTAAATATAAATACAAAAATATACAATGTACTATAGAAGAAAACATCGTTGGATTCTACTACTAGACACAAAATCCACGACTCGGAGAGCAGCCCTCAGAATATAATCGATTTACCCTGCGGATCATCTCTTTGGGGCAGAAAATTTGCTGGCCAGAGTAGACTTGTGCGTTGACCATAATCAACAGAGGTGAAAATCTGCCGCGATACAACCTACAGCTAGGTTTAATCAGAGTGGTAACCTTGGAAATGTCTTCATGACGGTGGGAAATGTGCTGACCTCTGGGTTTAACTGCTGCGGCAATTAAGAAAGTACCCCGAATAAAGTTAAACCATGCTTATTCCTCATCTTTCCAAGACCCTTGGATTTTCGTTTTGAATATGCCTGTAGGCAATTTCGCCAAACAGCTACCTCGCAGTAATTTTTTCGTTCTTCTTTTTTTTCGAGGAAATGAGATTCTAAAGAGTGCAGTTATTTACGGGGAAAAACAAACGAACAAAGTTGAAAGCACCGACGGGGCGGGACGAAAGAGTTAAATTTAAATAAAAAGAGTACTGAAATCATAAATTTTACTCCAGGTCTCTTAAAAATGCAAGATACAAACTACGCTCGTAATCTTTCCTACGATGAAAACACAGTTCTCCCTTTGCAAACCAAAAACACAATTCCCGGTGTACAGGGATATACGCGATGTTTCATCACTCGGAAAAACCACTACGTACCTCCCATGCGCTCGCGGTGGTTTGCTTTTATGATTAAGCGAATTTCCACTCCAAATACCATAGAAATACCCTCGAAGTAAGACATTACCGCATTAGAACTATTATAAGCTTTTGATTAAAACTCTCAAAGAAAAAATGCAACATTTTTTTGAAACTACATGTGCAGTAAGATCACTAAACTAGATATTAGGTTCATCTCCCTATCTGTGTAACTGAAAAAATAAATACGCTACGTATGCGTGTTAATAAGTATGAAAACGTGAAATGAAACCAAATGTTTACTAGCCATTGCAATGAAAATAACATTTCTTAAATGAAAAAGAAAATTATTCACAAAAAATTATAGTAAGCGTATTTAGCAATAAACTTAATAATTTGCTTTAATTAAGATGTACAGTTTATTGATATATTGAAAAATAAAATAAATCATGTGGAAACAACAGATGGGTAAACTACGGCTTAGTCCTTACACTAAGAAAGGTGTTATGAGTTTTAAATGCAATTCACAATTTGACTGAGATAAACGAAAAATGTGAGCCATAGACTATGATTAATATACGAGTAATTGCAATTCTAAAAAAAAAAATTGAACTCGTTTTTCCATGGCCTTTCGCAATAGAAGGAACTTCGAAACTCGGTCATCATTCTAGTTTTCTTAAAAGTTATTCCAAATGAAAGCAATGTCCCATCGCAAAAAGATACTTAAATAGGGTTATCTGAACCGAAAGAAGCTCCCTTACTGCTAAATAAGTTCATTCATTCAAGAAATTAACTCTTTGAAAAGTTACGTCGTTACGGGTGGAACAGTTTACTGTCCACGCTCAACTTTTGTTATACCTGTATGCACTGCTACGATGATGGACAATATTAACAAATATGCATTGCCGTATGCCATATAATACTGACAATGTACTGGAAGCCATCTAGAGTGGCAGGAGAGGTACAATTTTCAAATTTCTAAGGCTATAGTTTCTTAATAAAATGCTCTCATTTTGTTGATTGCCCAATAAGGTGATAAATTTCATCAAATAATGAAAAACCTGACATTCAAGTTGAATATGGAAATAACCTTGCAAAATTGGGCGGTATATCTTTCCGGAAAGCTTATATTGCATTTAGCAAACTTCGTGCAAAATTCTTTAAAACGTTCACTTCTTCGACTTGAGTTACCTAGAAACATCTGACTGTAAAGGTGAGTAACCTACAAGCATTATTATCCAATGCACCACTCTTAATAAATTAATTAGTATATCATTCCTATTTTAATGGTACTGATCATAAAAATAAATTTAATAATCTTCAATGATTCATTGTAAAAGAATTAACTTATTACAAATACATAGTATGTATTATTTAGTAGACGATTTGAAAACGGTGATGAATACCCTCGCCATTGGCCCATTACGACAACGCACTAACTCACTCCTCTGCAGTTGAAGGAACTAGGATTACAACTCCTTCCCGAACCGCCCCATTCTCCGGATTTAACTTCCTCTAAACACCTAGTGTTCTCCAGTAGGAAGAAATGGCTGCCGGAAGGAGATTTTATTCAAACAAGAAGGTAACTGCGGAAAAAAATTTCGTTGCGGTTAATGGAATTCTGTAGAGCTAGAATAAACCTCGGATGGCACCAACAAACTGCAGTAGCGTTAGACTACATGAATAAGTCTTCAATGCGCCAATGCCAAAAAAACTGGTATCGCAAAAAATTAAGTTGTTTTTATTTTATGAAAGGTATTCAAAGCAATATTTTAAATAAAATAAACATGACGACCATATAGAAAGATGTTTTTATCGTGGTCAAATAGTCCTGTAACAATATTGAAAATTGACGAATATTAATAACTAGGAACCGAAGTGTATTAAAACACATACACACAAATTGATCGACTAGTTAGAATAAAACAATATTGAACTGAATATTGTAGAATATAGTATTTCCAACTCAGTCTTGGAATAATTAATAGCTATTAACTAACTTTTTCTCATTTCCATAAACAATTTTTTTTGGTTTTATTTCAGATAAAACAGAGCAGTATTTATGCGGGGGGAAAATGATGAATTATGCGCCACCACTAGCGCCTGAAACTGCATTGGTCTTCGTTTAGAAGCTAGTAACGATTAGCAGAGAGTTGCGCTACAGGGAATGAATTTAACGCCAATTTAAAAGTGGCGGCGCAATATTTTATTTCATCACCGTGATTTCTATCCATATGCCAACCATTTATTCATCGAAGTAACTACATGCACATCATTTGTTTACTGCACCCTGCAGCTATCACATCTGAATGGGGTTTTGACAGTTTAATGAGGCTCTTGAATCAAAGGATGCGCATAAAGCGATGTTCAACCGTTAATTTTTAAAAGCAGGCTCGTGGGATGCCACTAAAAATGGTTCGCCATTGCCTTGCGGAGTGGCTTAGCTTGTTTTGATAGTGGGCAGCGGACGGCACCATTGCGCGAGGGATGTCATAATGAAACTGTTACAAACTCCTGATATAAATCCAAGATTCGATGATTCGGAAAAGAAATTCGATTTAGATTACCTACTAGTGTCTTATAATTTGACGCTGAAATAAACGATCGAGTCTCATTGATTATGTTCCATTATTTCACCGCAGACAATATTGGTGTCAAACATCAAACAAACACAAAACATTTACTTTTAGGAAAGAGTTTCCATGGAAATGGTCGCGTTGAGTACTCATTATCGGTATTTTCACCCGGAATTTTTTTTTAATACTTCATCAATCCATTTCTAACGCTGATTCTATCACACCATGGGTCTTCATCAGTCTTCTTCATTACATTTCTCTTAACTTAACCGTAGTAGGTGTGGCTTGGCTTTTCTCAACAGATATTCTTTAACTTCGCTTTATAATATGGTTTTAAAAAATCCACCTTATGCATCCCGGTGACGTAGAGCACCATAAAAATAACAAAATGATAATATTTTTCCTCTTAACAGTGAAAGGGTGATATCACTCGGTCATTACGAAGAGTGCGTAACTTATTACTGTTCAGATTAGGACACTTAATCAAAGAATGTCGTCTCTATCAGTTTTCTGAGGCACATTAGATATTAAATATTCTGTAGCAAATAAATTGGTTTCTCTATTGACACCGTCAAGTCAAGAGTCATTCTCTTAGTGAGAAAGTTGAATAATCGATCCTTCGCTTTTGCGGCAGCAAATATATTTATGCAGCGGATAAAAAACAATACGTTTTGGAAATGTTCACAATGAATTAGATAGGATTTCATAAAGGAAAGAAGTGCCGTACTTGATTCAACCAGTTTTGCCAAATTTTCCAACCCCAAATTTCGCGGATCTTCATTTCAGAAAAAATGAGAACCTTGTACATGGGGAAGATTGACGTAGATGAGTAAAAGTTAATTTTCTTTATTTCTCGACTACAAATCCTTAACCCTTGAATCTTAGTCCTCAATTTAGGATTCCATAAAAATGACTATTGATGCCAGAGATACCAACATTAATAAAATATTTAGTAAAATAATGGCTTTTGTACTAAAAAACTTGTGCTTTTGGTATTCAACTGAAAATAAAAACTGACAACAAAAAAATTGCGAACAATTTGCAGCCAAATGACGTAGAAATAAGAATGATACTTTTATTTAATCTTTGTAAATGACATCAGATGGAATTCAAGCAAATAAAATAGGATTAATGTCACAGGAAAACTATTAATTCCCGAAGACCATTTAGATTTTTAAGGAAAAGCTTATGAATATAAGAAGAAAAGTATTCGATCTCATAGCGTGACACTAAAATGATGGAAATTCTCCCGCAGACGAAATTAAATCCTATTCCAAAGGTGACTAGATAAAACTCCAAAAAGGTCCATAATTTAAGATAAAACTCTTTCTGGTTCTCCGGGATAATTTAAAATTTTTCTATTAAGAGCGACCAATAACCCAGAGAATTGATAAAAACATTAAAAGGATACCCGATAAGTGAATTTAGTTTCATTTTCATAAAATGGGAGAAAGGTTAAATCTTGAGTTCTCTATTACCTATAAAAGAACATGAGACTTTTATCGTCTCACAGGTTTATGACCATTATAAAAAAAATAAAATACGTGGCATCTAATACGATCACAAGAAACGATTCAATATAAGAAATTGCAAATTTAGGCTTCACCATTAAATCTATAAGATTTCGTAGCACGTAACGGTACAGAGGAGTAAAATGTCAGGATTTGAGTTCTCCGTTCTTATTGTATTTTAGTGAAAGTAATACAGACGAAAGTACTGCTGACAACATTATTTCAGTCCACAAGATCACTGAAAGTGTATCAAGTGAAAATTAGCCCACTTTTATCAAATTTTGTCTCTAGTAGCTTTTAGTTTGAGAATACGATCAGTGTAAATGGTAGGAGGGTGAGGGCAATAAAGGATTTTCACTTGATACGCATTGAAGGCAGTATTCCGTAATAGAAAGTCCAGACCCTCGTTATCTTTAGTCAATACGGCATATTGGTCACGATATCTTTTATTATAACCACATATGTATGTCGCGACGATACGATTTGCAGTTTTCCTTCATCCAGGGCACGCAAAGTTTTACCTTAAGCTTACCGAAACAATTATGTCCTTTCCCCACAGCATTTCAATCACCTACTTCCACGTTTTACTATTTTGTAGAGAACACATCACTTAAAAATTTGGGAGAACGCAGATACTACGCACGCTATATGCATAATGCCTTCCCATGGACTACAAACTTGACGTGCTGGAAGGGTTTGTGCGTTCTGATGCATTTTGTAGAATAACTTTTCCCAGATGGGTCGAAGGTTAGGAATCAAACAAAAGACTTTCCGCGCAGAGTCTGATTCTTAGTGAGGCGGCTGCAAAGGCGTCTGACCTCATGGGGACAGCCATTTCATTAATGACGACTAATGGCAAATATTGATGCCAGATCAGCGTTAATGACTGAATAAACTGACTAAAATGGTTCAATTATTACAAGGTAATCTACCGGTTAAGGTAGATTTTTTGGATGGACACAACTATCAAATAAATAAATATTTTGTGACTCCAAACAAAACACAATCCTGCAAACCACTCTACATCAGGTCCCTCTTCATCTCTGTATATTTACTTCTTCCCTTCATCCTGTCCAACATCCCTATCCTGTTCCTGCTCTTTCCTCATTTGCCTAACATTCTCCCCTCTATTACCGTCTTTATCATCCCACTGCCGCTCATTACACCTTTCATCCATTTTTCCTGCCTCCTTATGATTTCTCCCAACAAACCCCTCTCCTCACCCACCATCCCTAGTACTTCCTCATCTGTTTTCCTTTCGGTCCATTTCATCCTTCTCCATTCTTCTCCACACCCACATTTCAAAACCCTCTAATCTACGTCTATCCTCCTGCTTCAGTGACCACGTTTTCGCGCCGTACGACAACCTCATTCACCTGTTTAATACTATGTGGAATGTAATTATATACAATTTATATCATTACTACTAATAGCATAACAGATTCCCCAGAAATAGAAAGGCTACGGCGATCATTAAATTTGGGGGAATAATGGTTGAATACAAAAAAAATATTAAGGGTATATTCTATCCTTGAAAAGTGAAACAAATAATTGTTGCGTAATATAGTAAGTATGTGCTCTAGATCTCTGCCTTCCTCCCGTTGGATAATGCAATTCATCGGTACTCCTGCACTGAACTCTCGTTTTCCCCGAAACTAGTGTTATGTCATTACTGAACGCTCCCTTCCGAATAGTAAGTACGCAAGGAAAACAGTTTCAGTCCAGTGCGGACTGATGAGATTGTAGAAATACTTTTAGTTAGAAAAAATACTTGGTCAAAGCCATTTACAATGACCGAAGACAAATGCCACTATTCTTGCTTCTTTCCCAACTATAATGCAAGTGTAACCACTATTCAATGAGATGCAAGGAATATGACTAAGCAATATATTGACAATCGACATTTATTCCATTCTTAACTACGTATACGGTTTGAATACTATCGTAACAATAGCGGTTTATTATTTGATTTATTTTTACCGCCTATGGTATAAATTAGCGTCTCTATCGCTAACGTAATTTATTTTTAACATTATATAATGTACGAGGAATCATCTCTGGCTAATAATAGTTCGGTATAAGTCATCTCTACTCTTCAGAATAGATAGTATGAAAATAGTTCATTGAATATTATGCTAATACAGTTCAATCATCATAAGTTGTGATAAAATTGGCAAAAGTAATGGGAATAGAATGAAAGAAACCCTGGAGAAAGATTTCGAGCAAAAGCAGCCCCCCTTCACGCATTATTAATGGGGATTTTCTTTCCTCATACGTTCATCCATAGTCGTTGAAACAAAGTGAAAGGCGAAGATTGGAGGCATTTGAAATGTGGGCGTGGAAACAGAATGGGAAAGGTAAAATGGGAAGAAAGGAAAACTAGCGAGGACGTGCTAGGCATGGTGAGATAAGAGAGGACATGTTTGGGAGAAATCCAGAGAAGGTATGAAAGATTAATACCGAACGTTCTAATTGGCGATGGATTTTTAAACGGTTAAGAATAAGACAGGCATGTTGGACGGAATGAAGTGAAGAAGGAGATATACGGAATCGAGGAGGACCTAATTTTAATATGCCAAATACTTTGTCAAGAGCGGCAAGGAATCGTATCGTTGTGCCGTTGTATAGTCGACGTCCTCAAAACCTACCTTTATCTGTAGAATACCAATAATAATGACGTACTAATAACTAAAGAAATAACAAAAATATCTTGTATTTAATTATTATAAGGTAATCTATCGGTTAAGGTAGGTTTATGGATGGACGTAACTACCAAATGAATATTTTGTGACTCCTAACAAAACACAATCCAGTTACCCACCCTACATCAGGTCCCTCTTCATCCTCATCCTCTTGTATTTAATATGGTCAGTTATTAAAGGGCAACAAACCTAAAAATATGTTTCTACATATTTTGTAACGAAAACAGAACAGGCTTTCAGAAGCCATCCTATTTTCAAATATACACACATGAATACGGCACAGAGAATACTCTAGGGTCAGGTGGCTCTGAGCACAACTGCCCTCACTTCTAAATAATCCAAAATACGCAGAAGTAAATCCTGCAGCCGTAGTTATCTCATATCAGACTTAAACTCACTTTTAGATTTTCCTATTATAAATAGTATCCAGCATTCGTATTCATCGAGTCATATTAAATTATTAAAATAAGTTAATCGTTTCAGAGGTAATTTTGTGGAATTGTTGCATGATTGATAATTTCAAAATAAAACTTTATAAATCCACATATATATAATAAACTTTACTGCGACCCAGGTTTCACTTCGGTGCTGCGTCATCTTGATGAGGTGCGGCATATTCAGGATGAGGTGCGGCATCATCAGGATAATTCCCTACCGCAGTACCTCCGTCTCAGGACATTTTATTTTTTATGTGGATTTACAAAATTTTATTTTGACATTATTCTTTATTTGAATAAGATCTGATGCTTTCCCGGCGTGTTGAGTGTAGAAATTCCTTCTCGGGTCTTCCACTAGGTGTTCTTATTCTGGCTGACGTTTCGATACTCGAGTACAGCATCGAAACATCGGCCAGAATGGAGACTAACCAGGTGGAAGACCCGAGAGGAATTTCTAAACTAAGTTATTTTTTCTTCTCGTAATGCCATATATAAGACGTTACTCTTAGGACTTCTGAGGATATCCAAGAACACGTAAGGGTTTTGGAGGTCATATATTTCTTATGTATTATGGTGCATAGTTTAATGAGATATACATTTCATGCCCAAATTCGTTTCATCATATGTTTTTATTGTTTTCCTGGATTCCCTCCTTTTAGTTTTCAGTGCATCGCTGAAACCCTGGCGGAAACTGAATACTCAAAACCTAGGTATACAGGTTTGTGTATCCTGTATATCTAAAAAGATCCATGCATCCATAATTCTACATGCTCCATCCCCCTTTTTTTAACAAATGAACGTATCTTTTTCATTTTAACTAGTAATCCTATCATTTAAATCAGCAATAGGTTATGTTTGACAGCGGACAGTCTCTTTTCATTAGTTCAATTTTAGTAAAATTTACTGTTTGTGAAACGTAAACTTCATTACTTCATCCCTCATAAAGTCTAATTAAATACGTTACAATGCAGTTAAACTGAGATGTAAAAGATCAGATGGTATTTGAATTTGAACCTCCGCTAAGTTTACTTCAAATTTTGCGAAAATAGGCTTGATTTTTTAATATTTGTAAAAAAAAGAACAATACTTTACAGCGCATGCATGCTAGAATACCTTCAAGAATTTCAAGAGTAGGAGTGGGAAACCCCAGAAACTACAAGCGAATGCAACCTGGGGGTCGAGAAGAACACTTCTCCTACGACTGTACTGAAAGGATTTTATGCTGACTCGATAGAAAATATAAGTCACTTTAGAAAGAGGATTAAAAGGAGAAGGGAAAAATTGTCCCACTTGTGTGTAGGCATTGCACTCACAACGTCTGGTGGAATACTACATATTTGAGAAAAGGGGAAATAATTGCAAGTTAATTAATTTCGGTATTTTTACATATAACGAAAATTAGAAGGGATCAAAGATTCTTTTTTTATTTGTATTGAATCATATAAAGGTAATGAGTGGCTTTCCTCAACGATAAAGGTAAGAATAAAATAAACAAATAATTTTGAGAAGTTTCATAGGATATGGCCAGCACGGATCATAAATTTAGTCACCAAGGCAGGATGAAAAGCGTAGAAATATGTCCAATTGTTTTATGCTTGCTACGCAATTGCAACGATAGTTTTTGCAAAATCAGGCATATGTCGAAAAAGAAAATGCAAAGCAAAAAAACAAACTTACTGGACCATACGTATATACGTCTTTAAACTCAGCGTATAAATACAGGGCATTATTACAAGGGTATACTCTAAATTTTTATACCAGCACAATGGCAACGAGAAAACAAAGTAGTAGCCTATCATGAATTTCTGTTTTATAAGAATTTAGTCGTAACAATTGGTCGAACAACACTCACCCAATAATAGTGAACTGTAACAAATGCGAAAAATCAGTGCAAAGTTTATAGAAATGAGTAATATTACACTTAGTAACAGTTTAAATCATGATTAAAGGCTACTGACTCTGCGCGTATGTCATTAAAGAAAAATTAAGTAAGTGAGGAAATTCGATGAGGAATGAATCTGAGGTATTCTCTGCCAGTTGGCCATAATACAGTGCGTGTGTTTTCTTCTTTTTTTAAGGTCATTTTGGACGCTACGCCAATTACTGATATCCGTAATGAAATCATGGTTCTCATATTTGGATGTAAACTTAGTGCTCAGTCTGGAATGGACCATTTTCAACGACCTAACTCGCTTTAAGACTTTCGATTTTTGCCTATGCACACACGCTGCGGTTTTGTTTTTGGAAGACGCTACTTTTTACACTTCAATTTCAACAGACATTTAGCCGTCATCAGATTCCGTTCATAACTCTGACGAGGATACGGCTGTTTATTAGAGTCAATTTTGATTGCCAAATATTTACAAAACTAAAAAGGGGAATTTGGGTAAGAAATTCTATACGCGGGAGAGCGTTTAACGATTGGCACTGTCGTTTTAGTGATTCTACACAGTTAACAGCTGAATAAAAATATTGACAGTTATATAAGTTATTTATTTAATAGTTAGAATACTTAAGAAAGGTGAATTGCCCTTTATTTAAATATTCGTGCAGTTCTTCGACCAGGGCCACTATATGTATTTCTCTTTTTATTGCAAACGATGGAATGGACATTATTTGAATTCAATACTGAGTTCAACTCTGAAATAAGAATCGTGTGCATCGGAATTCACCACGATACTTTAAACACGAAATTCACACTTAGTTTACGACGGCAGAGAAATACGCAAAAGTGTGATTTTTAATGGATTTATTACACGAAAGGGGTTTACAGCACCGCTAAATTCTCATATTTCCGTCCCCCTAGTTTCATTCCGTAACAAGCACGAAATTGAACGCGCAAATTTGAAATAAACGTCCGTGTTCGTGAATACCACCACAGTGCACCGCGGGAGGTATTTTAACTTCCTGTGAGTTTTATATGGAGTGTGTTTTTTTAACTTCACGTATTTCACAAGGTCTTTTGATCGTAAAATTATTTCAGATAAACAAAATCAAGCAATTTAAATCGGGCAATAGATGAAATCATGGGGCACCAACGACTATTTCCAGAGCATTATCTTCATAAAAACACGGAAAGTCGTCACTTCCGCCTGCATGACATTTTATATTGACAATCTTAAATGCATTTAGAATATTTAGTTTTAATGTATGCGTATTTCAAATAGCTACCGATCCAAGAGAATTAGTGGCGTACTAAACTCACGCGCTTAATAGTGTTCAAGCAGTAGTAACACAGTTAGTTCCTTAGCCATTCCGTTGGCAAAACAAATATGAGTACGGTGCAAATTACGTATTTTCTGACTATTAAAGAGGTAGAGATTAACGGATTTCCAACATTTTAGAAAAGGACAGTAGCTTGCAGGTGTTCACTCTCTGTTGCCTTTTAAATCGGTGCATGGTGGATCTCTCTTTTTTTCATGTACGGAATTTTTCCATCTTCTACGTTCCTATTCCAAAAACGATGTCTCTCCTCCTCCTCTCCGCTTCCATCTTATCTTTTAATCATTCCCCTCCTCCTTTCACTCTAATCTCTTCCCTATCCCCTTCTTTATCTCCCTTCAACAGCCACCCACTCTTATACCCACTCAGCCGCCTCACCCTTCCGCTTTCACGGGTTCGAGGCCTAGGAAGAGAGTGGGGGAGATGTTAACTTAGCAGATTTCTCACTTCGGGAAGGTGGGGTTTCGGAAAGAGGATCCTGAGGAAATTTCCGGACATCTACTACTTATTTCCAACAACGTGCGTGTTTGTTTGCGAGCTTTGTTCTCGCGTTCCATTGTATCGGGTGCACACACTTAAGCCCACACGAGATTGCGGAACCTCGGAAATCCACGGCGAGGAAGTCAGAAACCCGACGTGAAATAAACGGCCCATTCCGCTTCTTTCTCTTTTATTTTTTTTATGAAATACCTCAAAAGTTCTTCTCCGGGGGTAAATACGGGATGGAATAGCCAATGGGATTCTTCCGGACTTTTGGAGGGGTGGATATTGGAGGATCTGTAGACGCCCGGAGAACTAAAGAGAAAAGAGAAGGAGCGGAGTCGAAAAGATTCGAGAACTGGTCGCCGACACACCCCAGGGGCAGTGTTACCGCTGGAAGCACTTCAGGACGAGGCAAGGAGGGAAGAAGGATCTTCCCTTACCCTCCCCGCCCTTGTGAGTGGTGCGTGTTTGTCCTTTCAGCGGGCCCTTGCTTGATTCGTCCCAAACGCATTTTTTTTATTCTTTATCCTTCCTGACCGCTTCCCCCACGAAGTCTCGAGGGCTGTTCTTATTTGCTTTTAAGAAATCAGTTTCCCATGCCCCCGCGTTGCGATTGGGCTGGAATATTTCGGTCACGGTGCCTTTTCAACTCGCAAAAGGTCGGAATTCTGCTCTGGAGCAGTGCAATACCCAGAAAAAATCCGAGACCTTTGCGAAGAATATTATTTAATATTACGGAAAGACGTTCTTCAGGACATAAAAAGCAGGTAGTAAAGCGCAGAAACAAGCTCAGCGAGATATCTATCACATTGGAGCAAATCTTGGAGAGCCATATACACGATGAGCATTACTCCCGATTAAGGAACACATGTAAGAATGAATAAAACAGATTATAAAACCAAGCGTATCATTCTCTCAATCTGGTAACCTAGTTATATGGATGATACTAAAATGGGGATAATTCTAAATAATAATAGGCACTTTATGGGCTATAATTTTAATTGATGATTTTAAGAACTACGAGATAACGTCGCTATAGTCACCTTCTACAAATATGTTTTAGAGTGTATATTTTCAATGAATCAGGTTCTTGAAAAACGGTATCTAATATGCACTCTTTAATAACATATTTTATTGGCCGTTTTACTAATCCAATGACAATACAGTTGGAATACTTAAATTTAAAATCAACGAAGAATGCTATAAGACACTGTTTTAGCCGTTACTTTGTGGAATTTTTCCATCGTAAAGAAAGAAAGAAAACACGGCAATTCCACATTTACTATCATGAAATTATTACATTATCCTTAAACCTTTACCAAAAATATTAATCTTGGATAC
Source organism: Hetaerina titia (assembly GCA_037158775.1). Lineage (NCBI taxonomy): Eukaryota > Metazoa > Arthropoda > Insecta > Odonata > Calopterygidae > Hetaerina > Hetaerina titia. The sequence goes on along the minus strand of CM073774.1, from coordinate 67,122,579 downwards.
AAGTTAATACAGTAAGATCCATAACATTGTCACAGTTCTCAATACTACCCAGCATAGAGAAAAACTGAGATAGATCTTCCTGTACTCATATAGGCCAGAAGTCATTTGACAAAGAATGTAGTCACTAATGTTCCTGCGGAATGCACTAACTATTACTTAGGTATCAGTAGGAAATACAGTGAATGTTTAAAATATACATACATTTTATGCTATAGAAATGCTTTTTGCTCCACTATTCTTTTTCAGAGGAATAATGACCAAACATTTTATTGATATGGCAAACAGACATGTATAAGCAAAGGTCTTTTTAAATAATAATTTTATTTAACATTAAAAAAATGGAATAATTATTATTACAGTGCAGAGTAATTATAAAGATGCTTTTCAGAATGAATTACCATGATCATTTGCACTACCCACTGGCTCACCAATAAAGTAATAATTTACTAAAAACAAAATATTTTTTAACGCAGTGTACTAATCTAGGTCAGTTTTTTGCTGTGGCGCACTCTCTGAGACGAAGATACTTGAGTTGATGTGTACCGTCGACTCTAATAGAGCAGACATTCTGTCTACAAAATAAAATAATCCGGTGAGTAATCAAATGTTATTACCAGCCACTGCTTTCCACGACGTTGCTACATCAGACACGAAACAGATATGTTTCTCCAGAGTTTACGTTTTCGTTGGAGTATGCATATGACTCGTATAAGTATTCATAAGAATTTCTTCACCAATCTACTCACTTTTGACGAATACTCGTATTTTCCTCTGAAAGGACATTACTTAAGTATATTTTTCGTTCAGATGTCGTTTTAAGAATTTTTATACATTTTCGATACAAGCCTTTGCTGTTGAGAGGTACGAAATATTGTCCTTTGTATCATCCGAATACGTCTGTATTTACAGGTATACTGTGGGTGAAAAACAAAAATTCAAATATATTTTCCAAGGAATGAAAAAATTTCAACTTTTGAATCTTAGATCATCGGAGGACTTATCAAAGTATCGACCAAAATAACGCATTGTACGCAATGATTGACTCAACAGATTAGGGATAATATATATGTATACCTTGCTTGAACAAATATTTAAAAAATAAGATTACGAAATTTACAAAATGAATTGTTTTGTTAGAGTAGATAATAGAAATCACCAACCCGGGATGACATGCAAAAAACGTAATAGCAGAGTTAATTAACTACTAACTAAGCTACCATACCGTTAGGGATAAATTTTACAAGGATAATCTGAAGAATGGCACATAAAATACAGAAGAATAATTTTTAACGTAAGTGAAATCTAAAATGCTATCTTTTTAACCCTTTTGTTGCACTAATTTGGGCAATAAATGGCAAGAACAGTATTGCAACTAGAACCAAGGGCTTTGCTTCACAGTTCGAAGATTATTACCCTATCACGTGTGGTTAAGGCCCAAAGTTTCCGCATTTTACAAGGAATAGGGGTGCTGGCTCGAAGAAAATAATACCGCTTGAATGCCCAAGAGCACCTTCTAAGAAATATGAAAAGTTTATCACAGAAGGGAAAATCGAATATCTCTTTCCAGATCACGCAGTCTTGCAAGAGGCTTCACTCAAGAAGAAGAGGGTAGAGTTCCACGAATTGCCTATCAATAAATTATTTTACATGCGCTTGACTAACTTCACCATTCAGTTATGTTGTTCTCAAGAACGATCCCAAGAACGTCAAAAATAAATTGAGTGAAAGAAGCATGCGCTGGGAGGAATACTTGAATTTGGATCAAGACCTTATTGAAGGGATATTATTCATAAAATTTTTTCGCTGTGATAGAGAAATTGCTATGATCCATTTCGTGAAAAATCTAGGGTTTCTTCAAGGTGAGTGTCAAGGCTCGGGCTTGGAAGTAACAAAGCTAAAATTGATATTTCAGCCGCAACTTGCCTGTCGTGTCCAAAATATTCCACGGAAAAAATGTGCAACTGATGGTGTCCACATTGGTTGAGCAGAAGAAAAACGTATTAGAAATCTGCGATGTTGATCCAAGTGCCTTCTACCTCTGACTGGCACTCTATTGTACGTATGCTCACCGATGCGCTGACTAATCGCCGATATGGTGACAGTAAATAAATTAAACTATTGAGCATTTTATCTAGATAACTGAATCTATCAGTGCGGAATCTAATCACATTTACAGATGTCCTTCAAAAAATTGAATAAAAACTCCTCAACTTTGAAGCTGATAAGTCACGTCTTTTATTGTAATAACTCTATATTTATTTTAAAATTTAAGTTTTTTAAGTAAGTAATGTATTTAATTTATAAAAACTAATTTCAACGTATACTCTATTACAAGTGTGACCGTAGGGTTTCAACCTTAACTCCGTTAATAAATTGCAAGAGGTGAAATAGGGCGTGATTTTGATGAATGGAACCGAGAGTGAGACAGTATAATAAAGGCTTAAGAAGCTATGAAGAAAGGACGAAAGAAGACGATGATCAATGCCTTCCTTGCAGATGAGCAAATACGAGGATTATATGTATAGCTTTGGTGGAGAAAGAACGACGTACTTGCTACATCAGCTATGATTAGAATTGGAGGGCTATCGAGTAAATTTTCTACAGGATACTATATTTCATCGCTCTTATTCTTACCCTCGGTTGTACTCTTGAAGATCTCAGCATCTTATATACCCTTTCACCTACTACCTGCCTTCGGGCAAGGTCAATATTTGTATGGGAAAGGAAATGCATATATTTCGACATAAACCAACACGGTCGTTTCATATAATCTGTTAGTTTTAATTTTAATTGAGCCATTGGTATATTCACCATTTTCTAACACGTAACACTCACTTTAGATTGAAAATAAATCACAAAAAATGAGCAAATATATTGTTGTTAATGTAGTTATTGCAACCCTGATTTCTCGAAATTTATAAATTCTGTATTACTATAAATGTTCATAATGATGTATATTTTTGAATTCTTGGTATTCATAAAATTACATGTTAAGCCAAATCGTAGGAATGTGGGTCAAATCATATGTCCGGAATTTATACTACTTATTTTAATAAATCTGGTACACATTTCTAATCGGGAAACAAAATAAAATTTATCTCGCCCTACAAAATTGTATCATCTAATAGAAAACGCCATCTGCAATGAATTTATATAGTTTAGATCACATGGCATATGAAATGGATACAGAAAACCTTAGCGTAGAAAAAAAACACAGAGGCAATGTAGACATTAGATGGATTAGAGTGAAATTTAGTTGTACAAATAGTAAATGGTAATTGCAATATTTGTGCTAAAAGATTTTTTGTCGAGACATTGAACTGAAAGAAATGAAGAGTATTTTATAGATATAACAAATGAACTTTAAGTAATTTAGTTCAAATTCGTGTGCTCCATATATATGTGATATTTCCTTCATGCACTATTAAAGAGCGCTAAACTTATAATAACCTTTATATTTTCTAGAGCTGAAGTTTCAATGAAGTTGAACCCTGTTTGACAAAATGCCTCAAAATTTTTAAATCAGAACATTTAAACGAAATGCTTTCTTCCAAGAAACCACTCAGTTCCGTAGATTACCTCTAAGATAAGATCCTTAATATGATATAGAGATCGCTCATGCAAAATACAAATTCAAATCAATAACTTGGTTGCGTTCAAGTACTTCAAATATAAAAGGAATAAGTATGCAAAATAAAACTCTAGTTTCCACTTAATAATTAGTATTCCAAACTTGAAGAGACTTTTTTATCGAGTTCATAAGGCTTGAAATAATTCACCCAAACGAAAATAAGCAAATTCAAATTCAAACAGCAGGAACCAAATTTCCATTTCTCGCCAAGAGTTCGTCCTCTTGTCTCTACTTTCCTCTCAGACACTTCATTCTAATGATTTTTATCTCAAGTTACTCCCAGTGCTCAACACAGTGTGCTCAGGAACATTCGAAACTTCAAGTCCAAATCTATTGGCCCAGGCAATTTTGCGTCAAAGTGTGTGTTCGGACACATTCCTGTCTCCATTACTTCATTCCCATTTCAATTCATATTTATGACTATTCCGTGTTGAATTCTTCCTTTCCCCAATATCATTAATTCACCATGTGCCACATAAAAAACAACCAAGCAAATTGTATCGTATATCGTTTACGATATACGATACAATTTGCTATAATAATATATTAAATATTATTTACTATAAAAACATTATTTAATATTATTATTAGGTAATCTACCATTTAAGGTAGGTTTTTTGGATGGACACAACTATCAAATAAACATTTTCTGACTCCCCACCTATCAAACTAATCTATATCAGGTCCCTCTTCATCTCGGTGTACTTCTTTCCTCCCTTCATCCCGTCCAACATCCCTATCCTGTTCCTGCCCTTACCTCGCTTGCCCAACATTCTCCCCTCTATTACCCTCTTCAACATTCCACTACCGCTCAATACGCCTTTCATCCATTTTTCCTGCCTCCATAGGATTTCTCTCAACAAACCCCTCTCCTCACCCACCATCTCTAGTACTTCCTCATTTGTTTTCCTTTCGGTCCATTTCACCTTCTCCAATCTTCTCCACACCCACATTTCAAAAGCCTCCAATCTACGTCTATCCTCCTGCTTCAGCGACCACGTTTCCGCGCCGTACATAGCTACGCTCCATATCAGAGTTTTTACGAGTCTTGTCTTAACATCCCTACTCAACGTCCCCGTCATCAACTCCCTCCTCCTTGAGAGAGCCTCCTTGCCTAGCGCAATTCTTCTCCTTACGTCCCTACCACTTTGACCGTATCGGTCCAAAACACTTCCGAGATATGTAAACTGCTCTACCTGCTCTATTCTTTCCCCGCTTATTTTAATATTTAGCTTAGCCTTTTTCTTTCTGGAAAATCGCATAACCTTGTTTTATTAATATTGATTCTCATCCCATATTTATCGCACTGAACCTCCAATTCACTCAGCAATGCTTGCAACCCCTTGGCTGACTGAGCAACTAATGCTTGGTCATCAGCAAACCTAACCGATTTTACGAATCCCCCTCCGACTTTCATTCCTACCTCCAGTTCTTTCCATGCCTCTTTAATCATTTCCTCCACATATACGTTGAACAGCACCGGTGACAATGGGCAACCCTGCCTTACACCTCTTCCTAACACTGCCCATCCGGACTCTCCGTTCCCCACTCGCACCTGAGCAGTCTGAGACATGTACAGGTTGCGGATCAGTCTCCTGTCCCTCCAATCCATTCCTATTTTCTGCAATACACGCATTAATTTTTCCCAATTCACTCTATCAAACGCTTTTCGAAATCTACAAAACAGCCAAAAACGTCCTGGTTGTATTCTATATTCCTCTCAACTAGTGATCTCATTACTGCAATGGCATCACGCGTACCTCTTCCCTTCCTAAACCTAAACTAATCATCCCCTAAGTAATCATTTGTCTTACTCTCTATCCTTTTGTTGATGATCCTGAGAATAACATTAGCTGCGTGGGATATCAAACTTATTGTTCTGTAATCCTCACATGATATAGACTTTGCCTTTTTTGGAATAGGAACTAACACCGATCTCACAAAATCTTCCGGCCAGATTCCATCTTCATAGATACTACGAATCAGTCCATATAGGGCCTTCTTCCCGCATTTTCCTAAACATTTCAACAGTTCTACAGGTATGTTGTCCACCCCCACGGCCTTATTTGCTTTCATCTCCTTTAATGCCCTTTCTATTTCATCGTCGAAATAGAAAGCACGAAACCCCGCCATATAGCGAACAAATATTCATTCACACGGAAATAGATATAAGGAAAATGGATTGATAAAGGACGAACACGTGAGAGGTGGGGAAAGCGGAATCAGGCAAATCACAAGCGTAAAAATATCGAATCGAATCGGGGCACTTGGTTGCTATAATAAATAATCTCAATGCAAAATTAACTTTCCTCAATAGCTCAAGGGACTAGAGCATCCATTATTTAATATATAATATATTAAATATTATTTACTATAAAAACATTATTTAGCCACCATTGTGTAACAGAATGTCTTGAATTGTAATCAGGTCAATTTCAGTGTGTTACAAAATATTGCAGCCACATCAAATAAAATCATTGAGGAAAAAAATACCTAAAACCATAGAAATACCGCAGGCAACGTGGCACACTTGACAAAATAAAGACTCAGAAAGCAGTTTCCTATAGCGTCCCCTCATAAAAATTAAAGTAGGTTAATTTGAATGCTCATGGACTAAAGTGGTCCAGAGCTCTCAATGTCTTGTGATTGTAAACGGCGGCGAATATTTCTGTAACTTTAACGGCAATAAAAAGATCCTTCCGTCAGGATACGTGCTTAAAGCAAAACTTTTGAACTTATTCATTAGAGTTCTTCCTCCCGAAATACTGTTATAGCTATTTCTAAGCTGATGAACGTATTATTAACTTTCTCGATAACTCTCCATTTATGACCACGGAGATTAAACAGGATAACGGAAAGAATATGCTACAGGATAGTGACAAAAACTTACGATTAATCATCCCAAAACTGATAAGAAATTTGCTTTTAAATAAAAATAATAACAAAAATGAGCAATAAAAGTTCTTAAATGCGTACCTAAGTAATATCTGGAGGTAAACCGACTCAGAAATTAATAGAGCCCTTGGAAATAGACCACTGATACTCGATATTTTTACCATAAGGCTAACAACCAATGGAAAAACTGTTCTTCTGCACTGAAAAAGAAAGAACTATAACAGCAGTTTAAAAAGGTTAGAGCTACAGCTTTCCAATTGCGGCTTCTAAACTGCCATTTCCAAGGTCGATTAGAAAGGTGATTTCCGTTAAGGGTTCGTAATACCTTAACTTTCTATATTAACAGTAACAGTGTACGAAAGATGGGTCGATAAATAGGAAATATTTAGGTGGAAAATTTAAATATTTAATTTTTATTTGAAACACGACCATTCTTCTTCTGTATTAAGACGAGCTAAACTTTCCGAGAGCTTGCTTTAAAGGACATGGTGCGATATGGTAATAATCTTCGAGAATAATTACTCTTTCATAACTTTTCTCTTCTTAATTCTATTTGATGTAAAGATATTTCCGGAAATTCCCAGGTTTTTCGTACCGTACATCCCACGAAAATTCACCCCACGAAACTACCATTGAACTTCGAAAAAAATTAAGTTCCATCCAATCTCATATTTGTTATTCGCAGTCCATTCAACTAGTCTAACTCAAAGAGGTCTTTAATCCGCTTCGATATGTGAACGGTCATTTAGTCAATCGAGAACTCTCGAATTTATATTATTTTTACATCACCAAAAATAGTCCATCACATACATCTGGAAAGACTAAAGTGTTTGTACGATGCATATCATTATTAGAACATGCATTTTTATTGTATTACATGCATAGTATTTTATTAGTTATGTTTCACCTAGAGGGTATATTTTCCCTTTATGTTACACGAATATTTGTTGAAGGGTAGACATTTTCAGTAGGAGTTATCAAGTATGTTTATGATTAATTGATGTATGTATTGATAATAGAGTACTGAATGAAATACTAATATATTTCACAACTTTTTTAAAATTAGCCGTAAAAGTATGAATCACAATATAATGAAACTTTATTTTGTACTGCGTAAGATTTTGCATAAAAGACATTGAAACAGGTTTCTTGATAAATGGCGATGTTGATAAGGTATATAAGAAATATTTTCTCACCGCATTTGTATTATATAAAAACTAGGGCGAGAATACATGCTAGGCTTATCAAAGTCTTTACGCCAGGAATCTTCCTCTATGAAGAGGAAAACAAATTCATAACTTATTCTGTAATTGCTAAACGTATAGTTTCTCTCTAAGTTTAAATCAACCATCTGGTGGACAGTTCCACATATTTCCCTCCGGTTCGCGACAATTCTCATCCACTCTCAGACACACCATTCCCTTCAAATAATTCGGTCATTGGTTGATATGTACTTACTGCCTCCGTGAGAGGTCAAAGCTGTGGGCTTCTCTCTTTCGTCTTCGCCCTCTGGGGAATACAGAGCACATTTATACGCATTTTGAAATTGGTTGGCAGAGGAAAGGAGAATTTAGGGATCTCAGCGAAGGACTTAGGGAGATTGGCACTGGGAGTCGCGGGAGAGAAAGGCGCTGATGGCCGAGAGGGAGACCTGTAGTCGCGTCTGCGACTGCACCGCTATTTTTACAGCTTCTGGTTTTTTTCTGTCTGAATGCAGCCAATTTGTTGGTCGTAGCGTGACAAACGGCATGGAAATGCCATCCATAGGTTCACACACATAAATCTATGTGTATGTGTGCATATATAAATATATATTCATTCACATAGAAATAGAGATAAGGAAAGGGGAAAGGAACACATATAAAGGACGAACCGAGGAAAATATTTTTACATTAGTGGTCTGCCTGAATCCGCCTTCCCCAACTCTACTGTGTTCGTCCTTTATATGTGTTCCTTTCCCCTTTCCTTATCTCTATTTCTATGTGAATGAATATTTGTTCGCCGTTTGGCGGGATTTCGTGTTTGAATGCATATATGTATATATATATATATATTTGAGCAACAATATGAGAACACATAAATGGAACACTCACACGTTTTTTCTTGATAATTCCGTCAAAATTATCAAGAAATAACGTGTGAGTGTTCCTTTCATGTGTTCTAGTATTGTGTTGCTGTCTAAGTTATATATATATGTATATATATATATATATATATATATATATATATATATATATATATATATATATATATATATACATATATATAAAAGCGGGTCGCGGTGGTCTAGTTGTTAGAGCGTTGGACTACTGACCGGAGTGTTCGATTCCTGGGCAAGGCACTTTGGGCACCTGCAGCTCCACCCAAGCTGGTTAATTTTTCGGGTACCAGATCTTCCTTGGAAACCATAACCGGCACAGGGAAAGGAACTGGCCCCCCTACCCTGATGTGTGAATATTCACATGCCGTCGGGCTTGGTACATGGGTGAGCTCTACCATCACCTACTAAACCGACCTTCGGGTTGATTACTGTGTTTATGGTTTATATATATATAAACCATATATACGAGTCCTAACTAATCTTCTGAGGAAGATGGAGCTCAATTCCGTCGAAATTATCAAGAAATAACTTTTGAGTGTTTCTTTTATGTGTTCTCATATTGTGTGTTACTGTCAAAGTTTTTTATTTAACACTTCCGTGTTACTTCGGAGAAATCATCTACATATATATATAATATATACAATAATTATATATATATATATATATATATATATATATATATATATATATATATATAATAAGGTAATCTAGCAGTTAAGGTAGGTTTTTGATGGAAACAACCACCGAATTCATATCTTGTTTCTCCTAACAAAACAAAACCCAAAATTCTCCTCTACAACACGCTCCTTTTCATCTCCGCTAATTTCCTTCCTCCCTTCATTCCGTTCAACATCCCTATTTTATTCATGCCCTTTGCCTCGTTTGTTTAACATTCTCCTCTGTCAGTCTTCAACATCCCACTGCCGATCAATATGCTTTTCATCCCATTTTCCGGTCTCCTTAGGATTTCTCCCAACAAACCCCTCTCCTCGCCCACCATACCTAGCAGTTCCTCATTTATTTTCCCTTCCGTCCAGTCTACCTTCACCATCCTTCTCCACACCCATATTTCAAAATCTCCAATCTACGCCTTTCATCCTGCTTCAATTATAATGTTTCCGTGCCATACATATCCACGCTACATATGAAAGTTTTAACAAGTATTTTCTTAACATCCTTGCTTAATGTCCCTGTCATCCTTCCATCTTGTGAAAGCTTCTTTGCCTAAAACAATTCTTCTCCTTAAATCCCTACTACTTCGATCGTTTCGATCGAAAACTTTTCCAAGATAAGAAAACTGTGCCACTTTCCCTAGTTTTTGCCCTCTTCTTTTATTTTGAGCATAAACTTTCTCTTTTTAGAAAAGCGCATAACCCTTGTTTTATAAATATTGATTATCATCCCTATTCAGTATACCGCACTAAATTCACTCCGGAACGCTTGAAAACCATTGGCTGATTGACAAATTATAGTTTGATCATCAGCAAACCTAACTGATTTAACGAATTGCCCGTCAACTTTAATTCCTATCTCTAGAGTATCCTATCCAGTCCTATAAAACCCATACTCATTCACATAGAAATGGATAGAAGGAAAAGGGATAGGAACTTATATATAATACGTACACGGGAATGGTGGGAAAGGTGAAATTGAGCAGATGAGAAAGGCAATAAAGATTCCTTGACCGGGAGTTGAACCACGGATCTTTGACTTGCCGGGCCAAATCTCTTAACCACTTAACCGAGACTCTTAACCAGCCATCGAGGAAACGTTAATTACACTGAGTTTTTCTATTCTTTTCCGAATATCCATTTCCATATGAATGAATATGTATTCGCTATTTTACGGGTTTTCGTGTTTGCGTGTGTTTGTATATAACAAAGAGCACCCGCCTGGCAAGTGGAGAGATCCGGTGTTCAAGTCCCGGTCGAGGAAAATATTTTTACAATAGTGGTCTGCATGATTCCGCCTTTCCCACCTCTCCTGTGTTCGTACTTTGTGTTCCTATCCCCTTCCTTTATATCTATTTCTATGCGAATGAATATTTGTTCGCCGTATGGCGGGATTTCGTGTTTGAATGTATATATATATATATATATATATATATATATATATATATATATATGTATGTGTGTTATATAAAGCATATTGTTATATATATTAGGTATGTATATGCACACACACACATAAATAAAAATATATATATATTTTTTTTGAGGAATACAAGGTTGCCAATTTGAATGCAACGTGAAAAAATATCACGAAGTGACGTCGGACACCATTTTGTGTATTATTTATGATGATGACGATACAACCAAAGTTTAAAAAATACAAGGCCGGACGCTAATATGAGGGGAGAGAGAAAAATTCTCCCACCGGACAGGGGCATCATCCGTACTACTACATGCAGGGGCACGCGTAATTAAGTTCTCCTCTTCTCCTTCTGACACGAAATATGAATAAACCATAGAGTCCACAAATCTTGACCTGACAACAATGGGAGGATTAACGGGCTTCCTTAATTAAAAATAAACTCTGCGGAATAAAACCTGGGATATCAGCGTGTGGCCCACTTCGTCAGGAGTAGTCGGAGTTGCAAGAAGTCACCATCACTCCGTTGAGGAAAATGCGCTGCGCTCTGACCCTCTCGTATCTCTTTACAGTGGAGGAGATAACATCCACGTTGATTTAACCTTCCCAGAAATGTAGTAAATACCCATCTGTGGATGAAGGGAGATCCACGATACGTTCTAATTTATACCCCATTTGTAAAACTTGGTGACTAGTCTTGAGTCAATAAAACCCCTTTTTAATAATTTTTTACTTCCATTAAGTTTGAATATTATTGGTTGCTTCAAAATCATTGTTAAATTTCGTCAACGCGGAAAAAAACAATTTTGATACATGACTTTAGGCCATGTTAGCAAGGATTAAGAACTTGTTGGCGGTGATGAACATAACAAAGCCCGTTTTACACGATGATTACTTCAAAAGGAGATGTAAAATTTCTGCTCCTCTACATAATATTATTAGGATAATGTAAACAAATATTGATCGACTTTGAGCGTCCTAGGCCTTCTCAGGTCGCTTATTCAACGACTAAAATCCAGATGTTTAATATTCAATGCGAACTTGGTGTTTTTAAACGCTTAGGACATCTTTCCTAATTTCGATTTCTGCTCATGAGCGAAACGAATTTGATCTGTGTTTTCGTCTACGCCATTATTGATTGGTAAATAATGTTCATTATGGAGAAACAGTTGGCAATCTATTGAAATCATTTAGCAAGAAAAGTCCACATCCAATACTCACTGAGGGAAAGAACGCAACAGTTGTACAGTTAAGTAATATCGTTTTGTTTTGGACGGTGGTTCAAAAACTGTTCCCATACAAACGTGATTTTATGGAAAATGTACAATATTCAATCAATGTATTGTTCACTAAATGCATAAAATATTTATCGCAATCTGGGCTTTCGAAATTTATGGAAATAACAGAAAGAACGCGAATCTAGTTTCATTAAAATACTATGAATTTGACAGCTAAATTTCCTTCTCCTTCTTTCCATTCCCCCAGTCGCTAAAACTCATTATAACCATTCAATCATAACTGGCTTTCAATCATATAAGTACACTAAAAAAATCAATGGTCAAAATTCTACATTTTCGCTCGAGTTGCCAATTTCTGGACAATTGGCGTAGTTCACGGGAAAATGATATTCTTAAAAAACGATATTGGTGCTGCCTCGGGCGAAATCGTACGCACTTCAATATTTTCAACGCTGTGATTAAAAAAAGCCACTGCTCATCAATTAATTGCAACTGGTTTAAAAATTACTGAATCATACTGAATTACATAAACACTGAAAATCGAATCAGATCATTTGTCCTCATTTTCATCGTTACCATCCTGTATTCCGTTTTGATTTCAGCACCGAAATAAGTACCGTGTAAGTCAGACTTTAGGTGTCGCCGGAGCCAAAATAAATATATATCTGCTTCAGTTGGTAACATCAGTTGCGAGCGATATGCATGAGGGTCGAGAAAACCCCGCAGGGAGTAAAAAAAAAGACAACATTGGGAAGGGAGGAGAAGGAAGAAATCGGGAAAAGGACAAATAAAAATACAGTGAAAGAGGCAGAGAGAATGAAACGGAGAGAAAGTAGAGTAAAGCGAATAGATTGAACCTGAGGAGAACCCTCATTCCCTCCGGGGGAATGAGTTCTATGGGAGTTTGCATAAGGGAGGGGTTTGGAAGACCCATTGGGGAACGTTGGGGAAAATAAGGAAAAAAGTAAGCGAAGAGAAGAAAAATATGGATGGAGAAAGAGTCATACTTCTCCTTATCCTCCTTTTCCATGTCTGTTTGCGAGGAACGAAGTCGACGACTCAATGATCTCTCGATTAAACGAATCCACTCATCGTAATTATTACCTGGGAGGCTATAGAAAGTACTTTGCTCTCCCCGACTCTCTCCCGGCTCCACTTCACAGAAACCTCGACATACCGTTGCTCTTTGCTCTAAATTTCAAAGGTAATAATAGTAAAGCTTACTAAGAAAAAAATGCTCTCGAGGAGAGGCAATTATTAAAACAGCACTCAAGCAGGTTTAAAGACTTATTGTACACAGCAGAAAATTACGTCGGCAAGCCGACTGAAAGAGTCACGGCCGATTTTCTTTTGAGTACCTACAATATAATAGAGTGGACGTACAGAATCGTTGAGAGAAAATAGTCTCATTTTACAGTTTAAAAAATAGTCGATACTGACGAAGGCAATACGAAACAAGATTAAATGAAAATGCGTGTAAAACGGATCAAATTGAGTTTTCTTTTTTTTTTGGTGTTTTTAGTTGTATTATCACAAAAAACGATGTAGATAGCAATAAGTTTAGATCATTATATTGAAAAAATAAAAATCAAGGTAATATTATACATAAATATACGGAAAAAGTTTGTTTTATGGAAAAACTGGATTAAACAATATTGATATATTTTGCCACACTTTTGTTGTAACACACATTTTGTACTGTAGAGTCCTAATGACGGTCCGTCCGCCAAAAACGAAATAGTCCTTCTGAAATACGCCTTGAATCTTTACATTCGTCCTTTCTCTGAAGGTATTTTTAATACCCGCGTTACAATTTAAAAATTCAAATTTACCAACATTTTATTATTTTATTTAACAATGCCCAAATTTTCCCGAGAGAACCACCAAACTAGTATTGACATGTAAAATTTTATTTATTATCAAATATTAAAAATAAAAAATACTAATTATCAACAATATTAAAAATCAAGATATCAGAATTCGAGGGGTGAAACTAGAGCAAGTGGAATCCTTCATCTGCCTGGGTAGCAGCATAACATGGGATGGAAGTAGTTCGACCAACATTAAGGGAAGAATAGCCCAAGCTAAGAACACATTCATGAAGAAGAGACAATTACTATGCTCAAAGAAGGCTGGAAATAAGGAAGAAAATCGTCAAGACTTTCGTGTGGAGCTCTATGGTTCCGAGACTTGGAATATTGGAAAAGTGGACTAGCTAAGAATAGAAGCCTGGTCAGACAAAGTATGGAATGAGGAAGTATATAGAAGCGCAGAAGGGGATGGTACCATATGGAGGACTCCACGGCAAAGAAGAAATATAGTAGATGGATTGGACACACATTGAGGCACAATGGATTGATTAGGAATATAATGGAAGGAAAAATAGAAGGAAAGATTCTAATGATAGAAAATTTTAATTTTTAAATTATCATTGGCTACCAAGTTTCAGAGCCCATTATAATTTGTAAAAAATGAAGGAAAATCGAGTTATTAGAGAACATGAGGCCAATTTCTTAAAAAAGGATCAATAAATTTGATGTATTTATTGCAAAAGAAACGGTAGAATTATGAAATACGAATTAAAATTATGGTTTGCTTGATTTTCACATTTAAAAATCGGATGTTAGAACTCGTGTACTGGTTGAATATCTTGGAAGTTTCAAAATTCGGTTTGCATTATTACTTGGAACTGAGCGAAAAACCAGATTTCGTTATATGACAGCTCATATAATCTTGTATGATAATACTCATATAACATACACATATATAGTGGTAGTTTGACGGGGAGAAGGACCTAGTTCAGCCCACAGTTCCATCCAATCTGCATAAATTTTCCGTTACCAAATGATAAATTATAGGCGGCATAGGAAAAGGAACTAGGAGCCCAATCACCGCTGGGCTTATTGCTTGGTGAAGCTCTAACATCACCATATCAAACCAATCTTCGCGTTGATAACTATGCTTGTGCGTATACATAAACATATACGTATTTGAGTAAGCAGTCCTGAGGAGGAGCAGCTCAGGAGAAGTAGTGTAATTGTATGTTGTGATGGTTTTTGGGAGGCAGTGTCAATGGTGGCATATACACCTAGAAGGAGTAAGGATTTTTTCAGCCCTATGTGAGTGGTCACTCGAGGTTACACCTGGATGCTGCTGGCAGGTTCGATATTTCTAATATTTTTATCTGATAGTAAAGCAAAATCCACGCAAAAAGTAAATAAATGAATCCATGGGTTAATATTCTTTCATCTCGCAATGTAATCCGTGAAGCTATGCCGCATTATTGCCAGTAACATTTTTTTCGTAAAAAAATCAACTACAGGATAACAGTTATCATCATACTTTGTGTGGGGTTTATTTCTGTACGGTGGGGTTGGGTGGACATTGAGAAAAAAATTGGAAAAAGAGATTCGACGCGTTTGCTATGTGGCTGTAGAGACCTTTGTGGAATGTCATTTGGATATTTAGGGTAAGAAAGGTGGTAGTTTAGGAAACGATCTAGGAGAAGAGGAAGTTATCCGGTATAAGAAGAAAAAGAAATGGATAGGCCATGTGTTAAAGAGGACACGGTTGGTAGAAGTACGCTATTGAAGGAAGGGTTTGAGGATATAAGAAAGTAGCGATAAGAATAATCGAGATGCTAGGTTACATTATTATAACATATATTATAATGATACCGATTAAGAAGAGATAGCACTACCATATCAGTTATAACATTAGTTATAACAATTTCAGGTTTACCACGCTGAAGTTAGAATTGAAACATTATAAGGCCTCATAAATAAAAATAAGGTATTCTGAAAGAATAATTAAAGAAAGATACGGTATATATAAATTTTAATCGCAACACGATGACAGGTAAACAACGACAGTCTCTTTAACATTAAAATTGTTTTCCATCTTACAATTTCATTTCGAGAACACAATTGGCACTGTGAAAATAAAAGGAATATTCATGCCGCATTAAAGCCGCAGCCCTTCAGAGAATATACACGTACTTTGTCTCAAGAGCGTTACCCCACTGATAGAAGAAGCGACAAAAAATCGAAAGAATAAAGCACAGGTGACATATAAGGTATCTCAGGCGGAGAATGGCGATAAAAAGGCCTTGATCCACGTGAAAAGTCAGGTGAAAAGAGAGAGGTAGAGATATGGGAGAGAAGGAGAGGTTGAATTGCGAGTGAAAGACATTGAGAAAGAAAGAAAGAGGGGAATTGAGAAAAGACGAACAAAAAAGCATGAGAAAGACTCCCATCGAGGACGAAAAAAATACGAACTCACGGTGAAGCAGTTTACTCGATTAGGTGCCACGATCCAGGCAAAAAATCGAACATAAAATAAAATCGAACTCGTGGAGGCCTCGAGAAATTTAAATCAAGTCGAAACTAAGAGAGGTGCAATGGGCTCTTGACTTGTTTTCACCAACGATCGTCAACTGTTCAGTAAGGACTTTGAATATTCATTATATATTGAAGATTTTCACTTGGTAATCACAGGGATAACTGAATCGGATTTCAGTGAAACATTCCTTCAATGGGATAATCAAAATTCTACAAACCAAGAGGAAAACGCAACTCATATACCTAGTCACAGTCATGAGCTTTGTTTGAGTATATGGGCCGTAACAAACGTATGAATAAAGAGTGATATTTTTAATACAGCGTATTAATTTATCAAGTACTGCGCTGTTTACATAAAAAATATTTTTGGCGCGGTTAAACTTCGATCGTTAGATCTATTTCTAAAATATATCACGTTCGTGGAAATGAAATAGCAATAAAATATCAAAGGAGTGTACTTATAAAGAGCAACAAATGACTAAAATCACTGATATCTATCTGCGAATAGATTAGGAATGTTTTTTTTCCATTCCAATGACGCAATTAGTATCATTTAGAATGATAAATAACAGGAATGTAGAGTTTAGATATGTTAACAGATTATTAGGTTTATAAGAATAATAATATTAAACGTGGTCACTGAAGTAGGAGGATAGACGTAGATTGGAGGCTTTTGAAATGTGGGTGTGGAGAAGAATGGAGAAGGTGAAATGGACCGAAAGGAAAACAAATGAGGAAGTACTAGAGATGGTGGGTGAGGAGAGGGGTTTGTTGAGAGAAATCCTATGGAGGCAGGAAAAATGGATGAAAGGCGTATTGAGCGGTAGTGGAATGTTGAAGAAGGTAATAGAGGGAAGAATGTTGGGCAAGCGAGGTAAGGGCAGGAACAGGATAGGGATGTTGGACGGGATGAAGGGAGGAAAGAAGTACACCGAGATGAAGAGGGACCAGATGTAGATTAGTTTGATAGGTGGGGAGTCGCAAAATGTTCATTTGATAGTTGTGTCCATTCAAAAAACCTACCTTAAAAGGTAGATTACCTAATAATAATAAAGAATAATATTATTTGTTACATTGCAGCATATTATTCAGTCTCTGGCTAAAAAATATCTAAAATGTAATTCATGAAAAATATATTTTAAAAATAAATTTTATCGCAATGACTCTCGTATTACCTGATGGTAATGGTAATGGTTCATTTCATTATTCGATTCATCATTCAAAATATACTCCAATTAGGGCATACTGATGCTAACTTGGCGGCTAAGGTTTTATTCTCTCCTGAGACTATTAATTTGCAAGTTTCATGATGAGATACTACACGGAAATATTACTGGATCAAACCGTCGTAAGACATACAAGAATATCCAAGATGATTCAAATTTAAGAAATAAGGCTCGATAAATCACGCTATTAACAGGAGTTTGGTAAATAATGGGCTACAAGGAAAATGTTTTGAGCATTGTAATGTAAAAATAACATGGAAATGATCAATTAGAAGAAAATATTTACGTTCTCCCACAATTAAGCAATATATGGCACAGAAAAGATGGAAACGTAATGCAGGAAAGACAACTTTTACGCAAATGATCATTATTTTCATTCCTAATACTCAAAACGCTATTAATCATAATTCCAGACGACATGATATCTGAAAATAGTGCGGATGTATTTGTATATTTATGAACATTGACATCATGTGAACAAGAAAATATTATACAGGGACAAATTACCATTTACATATGACAACGAACCAACGACGAAAGAAATTGTATCAATCCTGCAAACTTTCAAATTCTATATCATTTAATTCCTTTATGTGTATATTTTCTAGTAGTTATATATATATATATATATACACACGTATGCATGTGTATTATATATATGCATATATATATATTTATTTATTTATGAATGATGACCTTATCCTTGATATTCTTTCGTGACTCAATATGTGCTTTCTTTGTTTGTGTTAGTCTTTACATTTCATTTCTTTACGAAGAACTTCAGTCACACTATTAGCCTCGCTTTATATTTCTTCATTAGTTATTCAAAATATCCATTTTACTTTAATTATTATTTATAGGATTCTTCTTTACAGGCCGATTCTAGTCGTCTTTTATATCTCTAAATATAATGCATAAATCAAATTCGCAGTAAATAAAAAAGGTGCACATTATTTATTATTTTAACTCCCGCCTATTTTTCCTAGTAATATTTATAGTCACAGTAGCACAGTATTAAGCTAGGGTGATAGTTCCAAAAGTTGATCTTTTTCTTAGACAATAAATGTTACCATAAAGACACTAATAGGAATCAAAATAGAAACATGTATCTCTTGACAAGTAAATGATACAGACAGCTGTAACAAATGTACGTTATTTCCATTCACCTTTCCTAGAAACATGGAGTGTTACATAAAATGAATTTATTTACAATAAAATCCTGAAGCGCTAAAAAATAGAAGGTCAGATATAGAACATATTTTAGAAATCAACTACATCTTAGGGTTACGGAAGACATAGCAGATATTCCTGTTTATTCAATAACTTTCGTCATATAGAAAAGACAAACCTTGTGGTTTAGGTGAAGGGGTACGTATTTATCGTAGTTAACTCGTAACTCAGTAGTTACCTTAATAAAAACGACAATAGAGACAAAAAGTCTTGGTGTGACGTGAAAGATTATAAGCAAAGATTCTTATTTATATATTCATTACATGGATCCACTGGCAACAACATAGATGTTCTCTTCAAGCTCGAGGGCGAAATATCCTCTCTTCAACAAGCATTGCAACAGTACGAGTATATGTAGTCACATTAGAAAGTAATCTACCGCCATTGAATAATATACGAAAAGCATGGCAAAGTGTGGCAAAGCATTTTAATTTATGTCAAAAACTTCATGAATATATTCACTAAATTATGGCTATAAAAAGGTAAATGGCCGAAAAGTGACAGCATCATAATCGACGTATTTACGACTAATTCGCCTGAGATTATCACAAACTCGAGCATAAATCTAGGGATTAGTGACCACTGAGGCTATTAGCGACGGAAATTCACCTCAAAACTATATTTGTGCATGAAAATATGAGGAAAACACTTGAGAAAAATGTTAATGCTAATGTAAATTAATTCAATAACGGGAAGTTAAGTGGACTTCGAGAGAAATTGAAACAAATACTGCAATTATTCAAATTGGAAAACTCACAACGCTGCCGGTGAACACACTAGAAAATGTTTCTAAATACGATATTACGTTTGACGGGATAGAGATAGAGAATGTATTCCATATAAATATAAACGGGATAATAAGGAACAAGAATTTTACTGAAAAAAGTCAGGGTGGTGTCAACAAGACAGGCAAATTCACTCTAGGTTTAAAAAAAAACAGTGACGAAAATCTAATGCAGTTCTCAGAGGAGAAATGCATAGCATAAATGTTGCGCTAAGACAAACAAGAATATGAGCATGCCTACCTTACCTATGAAAGTTAAATACTATGGGGATTTCTTAAGAATAGCATTTTGTATTTTTTGCACGCTGCAAGCCACCGCTAGTACGTAGTAGCTCGTATATAGTATGAGGCAGGGGGTGAATACACACCAGACTGATTTTGCCCCATATATTTTTACCCATACCACGGTCGGACAACGTTATTTTGATGGCATCTTAAATCTCTCGTACGCTTGATCTTTCTTATTTTAATGAAATGATCTAGTCACCGTTACTACTGCGGTAATAATACGAGGGTAAGCTGAGAAATAATGCACACATACTTGTAGGAATTCGATAAAAGCACGCTGTTTTACTCCCTTTGACATGGAATTAGAACACGTCTCCATACTTACACTTCTCAAAATATACCGGATTAATGTAATTACCTCAAACCTGCGCATGCGTGTTGAAAGGGAATGTTACTTCCACCTTCCATCAGGAGTGCTTGTGAAGGCCATTTTGTTTGTGGTCTACAAGCATGCGTGCATTAGTTTTCAGCCTATCCTTTTTTTTCAACATCATTGCTAAATCGACATAATACCAATTTTTGCAAGAGATTTAACATGTGATACCCTCATTTTAGTACTCTTGAATTACAAGCACAGTAATCTTTTCTTATCACAGAAGAGCCTGATGAAAAAAAATCCAAAGATAGATGAAATCGATGAGACCATCGACGGAATCCTTGAGGAATTCTGTGGAGCATTGGTGTGAATGTCGGTGGAGGAAGAGAATAGAGTACTTATGTTGCGGGAAATAACCTCTTAAGACCACTAAATACTGATAGTGGTGTGTAACTCAATGTGCTTGCCTATATTCCTTTTGGTGTGCACAAAGGAAGACAAGAGGAGGAGGAAGGGGTGACAGAAAAAAAGTGGCTTCTCAGAAGGAATGGCGAAATAATGTGAGGGTCTGGAGGGGGGCAAAAATTGAGACGGAATGAGTGGGACGCGAGGAAAAGAAAAGCAAGATCAATCGGAAGTCGATTGAGGAAGCAGCGTTGCCAAGCGTCGCCTTACTTTTCCCCCTCCACTTACCGCCGAGCCTTAGGTAGAGTCGAAGAGGAGTGGAGATAAAGAGAGAGGGAGGAGTTGAGAGCGCAATGGAAGCCTAGGCCATCACCCCTTAAAGAAAAGCGACCTCCATCCCTACCCCTCCGCTTTCCACGGCCCTAGAAACCATCCCCTTTCACCCTCTGCGAAAAGAAAAACCTACTACCAAGTTTTTCTCGGAGTAAAGTCCTCTCTTATCATGACATCCGTTTCGAACCGTGCACGACCACTTCGGAACCCTTGCAAGAGCAAAAACGAAGCGAGAGTATTAAAAAAAAACAGCGACAGAGAAATGGCGAGAGAACGGAGAAAATACATTTTTTTTCAATAACCGGGTAAATTGTATATATTTGTTTCTCCTTTATATTGCCTTATCACTCACTTCTCTCCTGTCTCGCTTTTATTCTGAGGGATTACTGTTCCCGATGCTCTGGAGGGCAAAAAATTATTTCAGAGTAGGTGTAACCTTCCACTGTCACGGAGGCTCCGCGAGGGACGGGAGGTCGGCGGAATGGAATCAAAATAAGACAGCAAAACTTTGTGGACTGAGTGCTGTACTGAAAGAAATACTTTATATTCAACACAATTTGAATGTCTGCGCAGGGGATAACGAGATTATCTAGACGTGATGTTGACCCTATCGTCTGAAACCGGTTCTACAGTACGTGAATGGTACTATGAAGCAAGGAAAGCAAAGTTTGCTCTTTTGATATTGCCTGAGTACGATTGAGTTCAGTGAGAAAAGAACGCGGAAAATGGAATACTGAATATTGCAAGAGTTTACGATGTGTACGTGTATATATATACATACATATGTACATATATATATTATTTTCGCACATAGAAATAGACATATAAGGAAAAGGGATAGGAAAACACATAAAAGACCAACACAGGAAAGGTGGGGAAGGCGGTTTTGAGCAGATATCCCGGATAAGGAAATATTTTTACATTTGTGATCTGCGCAAAACCGCATTCCCCACCTTTCCTGTGTCGGTCTTTGGTGTGTTTTCCTATCCCCTTTCCTTATATATCTATTTCTATGTGCAAAAATAATATTTGTTCGCCGGGATTTTCAAGTTTGAATATGTGTATATATATATATATATATATATATATATATATATATATATATATATATATAAAACTTTTGGACGGCACAATAGAACACAGAATAAAACAGATAACACGTAAAAGGACACTCACACTGTAGATGATTTAAGCTTTCGGCCTACTCCGAGGCCTTCT
This sequence comes from Hetaerina titia, assembly GCA_037158775.1. Classification (NCBI taxonomy): domain Eukaryota; kingdom Metazoa; phylum Arthropoda; class Insecta; order Odonata; family Calopterygidae; genus Hetaerina; species Hetaerina titia. The sequence goes on along the minus strand of CM073774.1, from coordinate 67,100,483 downwards.
TCAGGTCAGACTGAGAGGTTTTGAGGGAAGAGAGCCTGGGGCGGGGAGGGGGGGCGGAAGGTTTAGGGACTGTTGGGAAAGAAATTAAAGATGGCGGTTAAGGGTGGGAATTTTAAAGGATCGGAAATATAGGATGTATGCGGATTCGCGAGTTCTCACCTCTATGTTGGTGGCTGAATCGGGTAGGGATTCTAGAACTGTTAAGGAAAAGCATTCGTCAAATGATAGGTTGTGTGAACTTGCGTGTAAAGGGATAGGAAGAGAAGAGAGTGAAGCAGAATTACATGAGTACTCATACTACTACTATTACGATTTGGATTAGGCTTAGCGGTATGCGATACCTAATCCAAATCGTAATAGTACGGCATGCTGACAGGACAAGGGTTTCCAAGTTACATTTCACTTACCTTAACAGCAGCTTTGGCTGTTTACACAATAAACAAAGGATTAAATAAAATAATACTTAACAATTGTTAAGCTTTTTCGAACGAAATTACGAAAAATATCATGGCTATTTAAAACATAAATTGATTAATCAAGCGTTTTGTGTGGTAGGAAAATTAATCCGATCACATGAGTGCCTGATTATAATGTAAATATACCAAGGGAACATACAACATTTTAATTTTCAAAATATAGCACTGAATTTACTGCACATGGATTTATACTAGGGCTGTGATAGTAGACGACATCTTTATGCTAATTGCATTCCCTCTCTCCCTGTATACATCTCTCAGTGATAAATATCGATATAGAATGTTACCGATCAGAGCAAAGCACGGAAAATGCTACCTTTACACCATAATCACTTTAATACCTTGAGTATCATGGCTTGATGTTCATATAATAGTATCAGAAAACCACATTGTATGGCGTGGAATCGGATTCATTACGCTTGGCTATGAACCGAGTTACTCAGTGTTTTTAATCGCTGTACGTGCGCTACTGTATTCGTGGACGCCGCCAACCAATTGCCGACCGCCACCAATTGCAATATAGCATAGCCTTAGGGTTGGCCCTTGGGGCTGGTATTGGAGAGGAAGGCGGGAATTAAAGAGAAAGTTAAGTAATGATGGCGTAGAAGGGGAGAAGGAGTCGGCTCGAGAAGGTCCTCCTCATCCGGCTTTCTTAAGATGGGTAAGAGGCGACCTTTTTTTCTCGCAGGCGTCGACACCAATCATCGCGAGTTATATTAATGGATGCGGAGGAAAAACTGGAGGAGAGGGGAATTAAGGAACTAAAAAAGGAAATTAAGATGAAAAAATAACGGAAAAAAGGTGATGGTGAGGGTGATAGAAAGTTGACTTCGCTGTAAAAATCAAGAAAAAAAATCACGTAACCCGAAAATCAAGGCACCATGGAGCTAATTCCGCAATAAATATACAACCTCAGAACGGTTCAAAACGCAGGTTTCAGAAATAACTATACTAGAATGAAAAACTAACTCCTACTCTCATCATTATCCGCGGTCTTTGCACAAACAAATGGCGGCGGGTCATGATAACTAACTGTGAAAGATGATTTCATAAACGTTCCATTAAATGACGCTTTTTTTTAAATAAAAACATTCCGCAAATTTTGAAAGGATTACTTTTCATGAGACGTAATGGGTGCATCATTTAAAACCCACTTTATGATCATGTCATTTATGCTATTATGCAAAAAAATTAGTTTGATTAATTTGCGAGAGTAATATGTTTACAAAAACACACACCAGGAGCTAAAATTTGCTTCTAAAAACTCAACAATTATATTAAAAAAGGCATTTTATGTAAAGTCTTTCTTTTTCTGTGCAAACAGAAGTAACTCGAAAAAAATTCAGATCTGCCTCTCATATCTCTGAGAATTTCTTTTCAGTTTTTTTTAACTTAAAAACTTCCCTAAAATGTATCTGGCTCAGAGTGTCAATTTAGCAAATTAAAATTTTAATTCACGTGGATATATGGAAAGGATAAGTTGATAAGTCGATGTGGATAAGCAAAAAAAACCTGGTGGACGAAATCGACTTCAATATAATCCATTAGGTGTATATATAACCAGATTCTTTTTTAAATAATTATACACTTATGGTAACGATATATGAATAATATTTTGTACGTGTATAGCCAGATAGAGAAAAGGAAGCGCGTGGGAGGCGATATTATTATTAACTGATTAGATTGGGTGAGGAGAACAAGAAGCTGTTCATATGGGTAAGGATATTTTCAAAAACTTGTACGCATTTTTTCTGGAGAGTAAGTTTTTCCAAATTATACGAGGTTGTTTACCTGCTTGTACCGTGTCTGCACCTCATATCATCAATATTGCACGACGAGTTATAAGATAAATATAAGCCTTGTAGAACTACATGTTCAGGGTAAAAGAATCGTTATAGGATATAATAACCACACGAATTCAACTGCACCTATAAAACCAGCCATACTCTCGAGTGGTGGAGGGAAACACAGCTCCATACACGGCAGGGACAGGGAAATTAGAGGAAATGTGTCGTAGTCCGAGAAACCCCATCGCAAAAGAGATGGTGAGGAGAGAGGCTGAAGCCCTTCAACTCCTTTGGAGACAAAGGAGCGAGAAAATGAATAAAGTGGATTTTCAAAAGAATTGCAATGGGTTCGGTGGACGAGAAAGGGTAGGGAGAAGGACGGTGGGCAGCGGAGTGGAGGGAAAAGGGTGGAAAGAGGGGGGGGTGAGAAAAAAATAATTGAATCGCTAAATACGCATTCATCCCATTTCCCCTAAAAGGTTTTCTCCGTCGTCATAAATGTTTCCTCTTTCGTGTATAGGATGCCGACTGCCGTCGGGGCGCTGACTGAACAGAACACGTGACCTTAGAAAATCCTATCCCGTACTCTCATCTTAGCAGCTCCACTTTTTTCTTGTTTCTAAAAGGGTGGCGGCTGAGAGTGTGGAGGAAATCTCTCATCACTCCTCCTAGGATTTGGAATATTTTTTCAAGCTTTTCGAGTCAGAAAAAAACCGAAATTCTGAACCAAAGCCATCCCAAACGCATTCAATGCACGTGCTATGGTCGTGAATGAAAGTTCATATCCGAAAATAATCATAAAATATGCAGGAGCAATTTTAATGTGAAAGAAATGCGCCTGTTTTCAAATTTAAATCTGATTTTCTAGTCCTTGACCCGTAAAACGTGCATTTACTTCAAAGGACAGTAAGTATATCATTGATAACTCACGAAATACTGCAAATAATTTTTCTCTCTTCATATATTTCATTGAGGTTATCTTTTGTGATATTAGATATACTGGTGGCTCGAATCTACGACGAATTTCGAGCGTCTTTTTGATCCACTCAGGCTTTATTTTGTGATGGGATAAAATTTTTATTTCCTAGTTCTCATTTAATTTATGTTTTTAACCATCTGCAATAAATACTTAAGGGATGAATTGTTCCTTTTAACTTAATAAAAAGGTAGTTCAAAAACGCATCAACTGATTGAGCTAGGCAAAGATTAATTTTACAGTTTTGAGGTCAAACGGCACAAAAAATGCACCCTAGCTTTTGTCACACATTAAAAATTAGGGAAAGATGTACGAGATAAAAATAGATATAAAACTTGGACAAAGGTAACATTTTTAATATTTGTAAACTTTTTTATCATTTTGAACGACCCTCATGAAAGATAAATTTGCACATATTCCTTTGAAGTTATTTATTCAAATATTCACTGAAAATGTTTATTGAAACAGTTTTTCGAAATTTGTACTTTTAAATCATTAATAGATATATTTCACCAGCAGCATGCGACTGCTTTTCAAACATTGATTATTAGATTTAAGAATGGACATCAATTAGAACACACGGAGCAGACTTTCAGTTTGCTCACAATGCATTGTTTGTCAATATTTAATCTTTTCTTAGATTATTTCACATGGTAACAAGCACTCAAAAATACCAACGACGAGACCAAAATTCTACACTTACAAGTTGACTAACTTCCATCGCTTCATCTACGTTGTGTAAGACCATTGTCACTCAACCCTAATATATCAGATAACATTCAAAATAATAACTTTGCACACAGAATAACTTTCACTGAGATTCACGTAGTGGGCGTATATCACGTCAGCAAAATATTTAAGTGAAATAATGCGAAATACAATGCTAATAAAAACAGGTTAACTAAACAGGTGATCAAAGCCGCCTCAGGCACACCAGCACAAAAAACACTTCGAATAATAATATTAACAGAACACATATTGATGCAGCTTCATCGAAAATGAAATTGTTTTTGACAAATACGAGTGCCCCTTGGCCCTTCATGAATCCGTTTGACATAAGCTAACCTGAAATAACAAACTGTTAAACATCCCTTTAAACATAAATATACTAATTTTAATGTCTTTTTTCGTTGAAGAACCGTATAAAAATCCACAAAACGGCAATTTATTGTAAAAGATAGGTCGTTTTATTCGATACGCGTAGCGTAGATAATTTTATTTCTCTGGCTATTAAAACGCGGTATAAAAACATCCGTTATTAACTCTTTAAGCTGATTCTCAATTGATAATAACAATTAATGGTACATGAAGCGGTAATTACAGTAATAGCTCCTAGTTTTCCCATGAAACCCTACAACTCACATAAATATTATGTTGGACAAGAGCGAATTCTATATTGTGACTGTAATGGCTTACGTAAAATTACAAAGTCGATGACAGAAAACGTTATAAGACTCGGAATTGATTGATTGGAAGAAGGGTAGATAATTTTCGATTTCCTATCATTTTTTCCCGCCAGCAATTATGATACCATTTCTTTAAAAAAAATGTATTAACTTGTGCAAAATTATATTAACTATTTTACTCGCAATTTGGGTCCAAATTCATAACGCTGGTGATATAGAATTGCATACTTCCACATCACTTGACTCCACATGTGGCGAGGTATTTTTCAATGTACACTGGAGACCGGGAAAACGGTACCAAATTCATAAATGTGGAGGAATATTTTCCCATTTCAGCGCAACTCTTGCTCTCTTTATCCTCTATTACTGTTCTAGTGTTTACCACCTCTCTTTGATAATTCCATTTGTTTTCGTCTCTGGCTACGAATTAACCGCAGTATCCATGCATTTTGAGCGTTGATCAGTTGACTCGGTTCCAACTTATCGAGTACAGTGTACCTTGCTTGCAAGTCCTGGATATCAATATTAGCAGTGTTTATGAGAAAAAACAAATGTTGACGTACCGAAATTATGTGGATGGCATTTCTATTGCACCATATTTTTAAAACTAGGCAGATCAATGAAAATTCAATCTTGAATTCAGGGTAAACTCACAGTTTTACGCATTGTGAAATAGTTTTCATGACTTATATTGATTTATTAACATACAGTACCGTATTTTTACAGTAATGCATTTCACGAGTGTATGTTTTCCCCATCGAATCAAAGGTTGATCACCACTTTATAAGTTGTTGCTTTCATTCCATCATACTTTGCTTACGCTCATGGGAAAGGACCTTATTTAAAATTGAATTTCCTTGAGTGAATTAGTGGAAGACGTGTATATTTAAAAATATTAAATTTACGTTTTAATACACTCTATTTAAGCAAATATGCTGGCTATAGAATATTTTCTGAGCCATCTGCTTATCGGTTTCTAGCATAAAATTATTTGTTTAAAAATACTATTCTACTCCTAATTCTTAATTTACTCATTATTTTTGACAAAAATGTTGTGCCCTGGATAAACATTTAACAAATATATACGATAAGAAATTTATTAAACACAACAGTATATCATATAGTAGTGGTAGTAGATATTGCGTCATCTTGGGGGCCAACATTTGATAGTCTTCAAAAGATCAATGAAAGAGTTCTTTGACTGTCTTTCATTCCAAATACGTCATAGTTTTAATATAAACTGGGAAATATAGAAAATATTGTATTTATTTTCAGGAAATTGTCACAATTATCAGATTACTTTGATATAATTCATGTACTAAATTTCATCAATATTTTAGTAAATATACCTGTAAAATATATTCCAATAAAATCACTGTAACAAATGCCTGGGATATATTCCACCACTGTTACTTCTGCCTGCTGAATTTTTTAACCGAATGTTTTAAGTTCACTTTTGATAAATAGATCGAGGTGTATAATTCAGACGAAATTTTGGCTAAACAGGGTCCGTTCTTCAATAAGACTGCTGGTATAACCCAAGTGGGACAGCCATTCCAAGTGATGGTGTCATGTTAAAATCACTATTGATGAAGGAACTGAGAAACCATCTCAATTATTATCTCAAGCCATGATGAAACATGTAATGCATTTGCTTGTCTCATAAAAAAATTGCTCGAATTTCTTGGATTTCATATCTCAACAGATAATTATTCCGATTCCTCACCTTCTTTAATGTTTTTACAAAAACAATAACAATTTATCGGCTATTTAAAATGCTTATTTACGTATATAATAACCGTCAAAGTCTATTTAATCATAAAGAATCAAACCTGTTAGTTATTATTACTGACTAAATTAATTTTTATCTGTACACTGAATCATTGAATTATCAATTCGTGTTGTTCTTTATTGAAATTCGCATCAAAAGCAGATCTGCATTTCTCGCGTGCATTCAAAGGTCTATATGTGTGCAAAGGGTTAAAAACGTAGAAATTCGATTTCCAAGAACTAAAAATGAATTTAGAAGATATAGCGCACAAGATGGATTCTTTCCTTCGTTCGAACCAAATTCGATTCCCTTTTATTTATTTTATGCTCTCGGATTCGTTAACGACGCATGTGAACACTCGCGCAGAATATTCAGTCGCCGCTACCGTGGGTGCACGAAATTAAACGAGGCTCGATTTTGTCCCGTATCCACACATTGGACTACCTCCGCAAGGCATGCACCAAGGGGGTCATATTGCATGGTGTATAACCAGATGTAGCTATGGATGTGTGAGATTGACCCATACTGTGCCGAGACTGACTCGCCAATGCTCTGTTAAATGCATACACTCCCTGCAATCTCTTTTTCCCATCTGCGCGCACGACTCTCATACCCCAGTGCGTCGGGTACCTCAATAAATACTTACATTTCGTAAATGAAAGCGCGACCAGTTAAACTTACGTCTTCTGGTGGTTAACATTCATTCACATAGTGCAAAGTACCACCAAAGCGAGAGCGAGGATTTCCGTAAACCTCCGATAGCAATGAAATATGTTATTGCAGGTATGAAAGTCGTAATTTTAGGGGCACAATTGAGAAAAAATTGGATTAGAATTCAATTTACGTACTAAACTTCTAGTCGGTTGAAAAGGTAATAGAGTTAAATTACTTCAGAATCAAAATCTACTTAGTCGTGGCATTAGATCTTACAAACGTGGTATTCAAACACGGAGTCTAAATAAACTAAAAATTCCTACCACCACCACATACTAACATCGAAATCTTGACATGGGAATTTTATCCACCCAAAGCCACAGTTTTAATCCCCTAAAGTACAATTGTCTAAAATTAGCAGAGAGTGTTCTTAGTATTCGACCTTCAAGGTTGTCGATGGAAGGTGTCAGCAAGATCGTACAGTTTATCAATTTTAGCAGATAACCTGATCTGACTCCAAAAAAAGGAAACATTATCAATGCTTTGTGCTTAGTGATTTCATGAAAAGCAAATATGGTCTTACTACAGCACCCCCAAAGTCAAACCTTGATGATGTCCGCCTATGATATAGCAAAGAATTTTGATCGGAAACACAAAATGAATGGACGCCGAATTATGAGAATGCATAGAAGGGCTTTGAATTTTATATAAAATATAATTGACCAGGAGAATTGAGTGACTCCAAAATAAAGATATTATTAAATACTTAAAAAATTTAAATAAGTCCTTAACAATCTATATAGAGCTCTTGGCACAGGAGCAATAGTAAACAGGATTTTCGGTGTATTGACTCCGACTTATCGTCAATAATTTGTCTATTCTAGCAATGCTGCTTTAATAAGTCCGTGTATTTTCTCCTTATGCGTTTAATCTGAAGTTAAGCTACTTCAATATCTTATATATATACAACACCTTAAGGCAACACCTTTAGGATGCACTAGAATACTCCAGACAATGAAATATATTTCCCAATTGCCACGTTAAAACTAATAGGAACCATATATTTGTGAACATTTTTTACTAGGTTAAATATTTATTTTATTGGATATTTTACAGAAATCCTATTTTGTCTTGATATACAGCGCTGTTTTTTTCAGAGGAACAGCCTACCTAATTGGGACTCGGTCCTTTTTTAAGAAATAATTCCGCATTGATTTTGTCGAATTTACCATCACAATCAACTAAACTGGTATTTGAGTGAGCAGAAATGACGGTCCTATCAATGGGTGTTAAGCTATGTACCTTGGCACTAAAAAAGTGGTACAATGTCCGCGAGGGATGGCTTCTATGTTTCGAATGATGGAAAGCTTTTCAGATCACAGGATTTGCTGGCATAAATCTCTGCTCAAAGCTGGAAAATAACCTTTGAAATCTGGGATAAGGCTGCGCAAAAGCATACATTTTAGATAAATTCTTCAATCGGTAAGCCTAGGGTGTTATTCGGGTTCCGGCTCGAGGATACTGTGAGACCGAGAAGGTTCCATCTCTTGAAGCTCCTTCTTTATGGAATATCTTCAGGTGAAATATCGGTATTGCCAGTGGCTGACAATATTTTGAGCATTACCGATGAAAAACTGCATAACGCCGCTAAAATATTTTTTGCAAAATATTCGACAATTTCATCCGGTCTTTTGCAAGATATTTGTGTTGCATGTTCAAAGGTCTAGTGCCTTAGTATATAATGGATGGTACTGAAAAGATGCAAGTAAATGAAATTATTTAATTTTTAAAATATTTTATAAAATAGTACCCCAACCGCTTGAAATATTGAAAAAATGTTTTTGGAGAAATTATTCCTAGATTAGGACATTAATTTTTACATGAGAACACGATAACGACACAATTACGAGGTCAAAATAATTTATTTACAATATTTGTAACTACTTGGGTGTCACCCTCACCTAATTATATCATGAAATGAGCACGTTAGGATGATTTGTGTAGATGACTTCAATAATCTTAGATGAATTCAACGAGTAGTTGGAAAATGTAATGAGAAATTGAGGAAGAGGTGTTAATTTGCACCGGCAAGACAGAACTTTTCATATAGGGCAGCTATAGGGCAACTACTTGCTGGAGACAGAGTTGATTAAGGATACAAAAAAGGTGAAGAGAAGGAAAGGTGGTAGGTTCGTGAGGATAAATTGCGATAAGAAGGCAAGCGTGACTTGATAAACAGCAGAAAGAGGAAGGAAGCCTCTCCAAGAGCAAAGGGGGGAGGCGAGACTAAGTTTACTAGGAAGACAAAAGATACTCGATTTGATTTATGACACCGAAAAACCAATTAAGACCTCTCAATATATCGGTAAATAGAACTATTCAAATAAGATTAGGGAGATGAACTGTAGCAACAATAGATTAAGGGGTTTTTTTTCATCATTCGAGTCTCGATCGGAACAAAAACAAAGATATACAACACACAAGTAACGAGCAATGAATCTAGTTACGAGTCATTTACCTAGAGCCATTATACATCGTTTGTCCAAAAAAATGTTGAATATATATTTTCCCACGGACGTGGACGGTTGGAGCGGGGCGATTTGTGGCAGGTTGTGGGAGGTCTTTGGAAAGTAATGCGTCCGGCGTCTGTTATCTTCGCGCCGTTACAGTGTGTTGATCACTACAAAACCGGACTTCTGTTCCAGGGTCGCGTCGCGTCACGAACTGACGATGCCACGTTCCATGGGCCAACGTTACGCGATAAAATTTTGTGTTAAGCTCGAAAAATCGGAAATAGAATGGTTTGAGGCGTCACTTTGTGGAAGCGATTCATATCGGAAAAGAAATACTTAGTAATTCCACACATATTTTATTAAACATGACCAAGGTTTTGACTTACAAAGTCATGTCATGTCATTCTCCAGTAGCATTAGAAGCAGTTTTATGGAAAAGAAGATTTTTAGAAGAGTTGTGAAGGAAACATTTCACTTCGTGGATCCGTGCTCCTGGCTAAGCCATTAGAAAATTTTTCAATACGGGCTAATCGTATTTGTATTTATCTTTAGACTCTATATCAAACCAACGCCCTATATCTTAAATAATCTTTACCCACTCTGATCAACCACAAAATAATGGCTAACCTATTAACCCAAGTCCCTTCGTCCCTTTTAAATGACCTGCCAATCAATCTGACATTTTAAATTTACTAAACTCTTATCAAAACCCTCTGCTACCAAAAAATCCACGACGACAACTAATAATATACCAAAATGTAACACTTGTCTCATCATCTCTACTCTTTTTCTCCTTCAAAAATATTTTATTCTCTCCAACTCCACTCTATTCGTTCATACACATCTCGCCACATAATCTACCAACTGAAATGCAGACTCTGCCCCTCAATGCATAATGTACCACACCCCCACAGCATCCGCATTAAAATTTACCTCGTCTCCAGCATCCCTTCTTCACATCGATTCTACCAATCTCCAACATGCCTCCCTTCCAACCGTTTCCTTCGATGACTGTTCTATGGTCTCAATTGTTGCCTCTGTTCCCTCCCCGACTCACCATTAAAGTTCAAACACACGAGGCGGCGTGCATTTAGCCTTGAGGAACATGCTCGGACCCGCGCTTGAGCCTTGCCCACTAGAGGATATTCTACCCCTTCCTGTGGACTCTCCCTCCTAACACTAACTCCATGAACCCACCCCTCTCCCCTCCTCTTATTTGACGCCATCAAACCACTCTCCCCTATCACCCGTTCTCTTAACCTTCTTCCTTCCGTAGGAAGGAAAAGGTGGTTGTTCCACCGAAATATCTATAAACAAAATTGTGTGTAATTTTTGTTTTTATTCATTACCACACCTCTGACTAAAATTACATTCACTTAAGTGAACATTAGTGTAGTCACAGGCGTGAATTTGACACAAAGTAAAACTGCACATATAAAAAAATGTATTTAGGTGGCACAACCAGCTTTTGCAGAAATCAAATTTCCACAAATATCTAATATACCTCTTTTTTGAGTGTGTTTGGGTGGGTGTGTATGTACTCGTATATACATATGCATACGCACACACATATTTTTGCATATATTTTGAGGATATTATCTCCCTATCTTACCCACTACCTATTTCTCTCTTCCTTCTTGAACTCCCTATTTTTCTCTCCCTGTCCACCCAGGGATATAATCGACCTTCCCCAACCTTGCCTCCTTCCACGACTTCCCGGAGAGTTAATGCGCCGAGAGTTCGGTAAATGATATTATGCCAATTGGTTCCCCTCGGCTGAGGAAGGCGGAGCAAGGGTATTTTGCCCTAAAACTTCGGCGTCACAGCTCTCCCTCTAAGGAAACCGTTTTCCCTTCGTTCTCTCGCTTCTTAGCGCCGTCTTACTTTCTTCCTCTTCGATCTCCTTCGCACTCCGCCATCCTCTATTTCATCGTGTCCCACCTCATTATACACGTATAGCCACATCTGGCTTCCATTTTCTCTCCTTTCCTCCTCCTGCCACCTTTAGTTTCAAGGGGGTGGCGTACGCTGGCAACGGCGTGATTGTAGACAGACCCCATGTTCATCATTAATGGGACAACGAACCGACCGTTTTCGCCTCGGTTTTCGAGTTGACTATTCCTTTTCCGGAAACTTCTGCTCTTACGGAGACTCAAATTACCACCAGGAAGCGGATCAACTATATTTAACGTAAGCTATGTCGCTCCGACTCATTCTTCTAAAAGTTTAAATTTCGGTAATATGTTTTTTTAAGCCACCCACGTTCAATTAGTTTAAGCTCAAGACTTAGAGAAGGATTTTTATGTTAAGTTTCATTTAATCAGGCCATTCTAATACTCAAGTGTGGAAATGCTCAATGGAATTCGATTGGATTAATTGGACGTGTATCTCTCAATTTGCGGCTGATTACACTAGCCAGATTCTGCACCTTAAGTCTACAATTTTACTGCCCACATTATTTAAAGAGAAATCACGTGGGGGTTTACACCATATCTCTCAGCTCACAGTTAATTTTGTGGTCGGATAGTAATCGTTATTGATAAGCCCCAGTCGCGAGAAGAGACCAGAAACTTTTCAATCAAATGTACCTATCCCACCATTTCAAGCGGGCCCGAAAGCGACCGTTGCGGACACATCACTGTTCCGAGAACTTAATCATAGAATATATATTGGTACTGTGCTCCTACTCGTTTCCACAGAGAAGCACAAGATATGAAAGATCCATAATGCTTCCGGGAATTACGGTCACGTTGGTGTGTTAAAGGACAACTGTATCGTCCCCCAGTCCTGGAGGCGTCTTCAGGTCAAGGACCTGAACGACTGAAACCGAACCCGAAACAGTTGTCCATCACCTACACGACGGTAACTCCCGGACTCAGTATGGATCCTTCATCAAATACACTTCGCGGAAGCCTAAGGATTAAGTACAAGATATCTTGATATGTAGATTCATGTCATATAGATAGCCTTGTCTAATGGCACTAATTAAAAATGGCTAATATTGACAATTGAAAATTAAACAACTTGGCTTTTCCACTTAAACTTTTTTTATTCTCAAGACCTAGGTTTCGTTACAGTATAACATCATCAGGTAAAAATGCAAGTCAAGCACAGTATATATACATATCTCTGGGCGGATGGGAAGAGGAGGTAGTAAAGATAGGATTGGTTGAGGTAGAAAGAGGGGGGCTAAAAGTCTAAGGTTTGAGGCGGAGAAGGAGGATTGGTAATATTAAGTTTAAGTCTTACTGATAACTATATGAATTCCTTTCAAGAAAAAACATTGCTAATTATGAAGGTAGGGTTTGATACCATGAATTTAATTACTTAATTATCATGAAAATAAACGGTTTAATTAGCGTATGAGCCATCGACGGAGTGGGGGAGGGAGAATATCACAAGATCATAAATATTTCCACACAGTGAAGATTTTGTGTACGTTATCATTTAATTCAAGTATCTCACCGATTTAGGAATTTTAAACATATTTAAAGATGCGGTATTTTTTAGAGTAAAAAAGAATGGAAAAAAATTCACAAATTATTCTAGTTGTCACGCAGATCAACTCTCTGCTACCATAATTGCAGCAAAACAATGCGAGTGAATACTGCCAACCTAAGGATAAGTCGAAGGTAAGGAGTCACACAAAAGGTAGTCAACGCAGCGTCTGTTCCTCAGTGAGGCGGCTGCTAAGGCGTCTAACCCGTGGGGAGGCCATTGAGTGATGGTGTATCGTTAAAAAAATTACTGAGGAAGGCAAGGGGAAACCACCTCAATTATCATTCCCAAGAATTTTATGACTGACAGTATAGAGAATATGAATCCTGGTAACTACGGGACTCGGTCCAATCGGCCGTGTCTCGTGCCCGGCAGCGGGAGAGGCAAGACTTCCTTGATGATCAATTTGTACAGCTTCCCGGGAGCGGATGATGACTCTGACCTCAATTTACTTGTTATGAAGTTTAGCGTACGTTTCATAAAGATAAGGCAGGGGCGGCGGGTTAGGAAATGGAATGTAGAAGCATTGAATGGATTGACAAGGAAGGAGTATCAGCAGGCAGCAAAAGAGACTCACGGCATGTTCAAGGCAGTTTATGGTGATAACGTCATGTCTACATCGGGTGTTTTTGAGAGGCAAAAGTAGTTTTTGGGAGTGTATAGTAAATGTTGAAGCCGCCGAAAGTTCAGGACGCCGATCGACCTCAAAAAGTGACGAAATTCTTGCAAGAATGAAGGCTTTGTTAGATAGGGATGGCAGATTGAGTACTTGTATAATTTCAGATGAACTTGGCACCCCTATAAATGATGCGTATCGACCTTATAGCGAAAAAATGGGCATGAGAATGGCGTGTGCGAGGTTGGTTCCGTGAGTGCTCCCTGAGTAATGGACTAACTGGCCCGGCACAACGTGACAACCCTGCCTCAGCCACCCTAATGCCATGTCGTTGCCCCACCAGACTTATTCCTCTTTTCCCGTCTCAAATCCTTGCTGAAAGGATATCATCACGGCTTGCTGAAAGCGTTACAACAGGGAGAGACGTGACGAGGGAGCTTAGTAGCTTTCTGGGTGCCACATTCCAGAAGGCGTACGAGACGTGGAAAACCTGCAGGTGGCGGTGATTGGAAGCACATTGGCGCTCATTCGAAGACTTTTGAGTGAATGTATTAATTCTGGCAATACATTTTTCAAATCGACTCAGTCCCACTACTCTTGGGGCAAGCAATGTAAAGGCTATGAAAAGTGTTGGCGTAATGAGAAAAATGAGATAATTTTCGGTTCAAACCTTTCACCACTGGCACAATCCTGGTGATTTTACTCATCGGGCGACCTTGAAAATCTTCGGATTTAATGCAAAAATTGATAATTTTAACTATGGAGTCTTTTAAAACGTAACTTGAAAAACATGCGAATCTCTGATTAAAATCACAGGATTTCACAGCTGTGTATGAAAAACTGAGAATCTTATACAATTATTGGGTCATAGCAAATAATTCAATTGTATGCTCAGACAAATGAAAAAGTGAATCCTAAATATTGTAAAAATGGGCAATTAATATCAAATTACATCGGACGGGCATATGAGAGAGTAGATCCCAACTGTTGTAACCAGATGCGAATATTTCAAAATTATGCGTAAAAGGAGTGTGTGTCACATACACGAAATGCAACTCGTAATGTAAAATGTAATGTAATGCCTACTCGTAATGTAAAATAATTATTAATGATCTGTCTTAGGTAATCATCGGCTTTAATGGGATAGTAAACCTCTTTCAAGGGAATATTTTTTCACTGCACTAAGCTGCATTTGTTAAGGGTTTAAAGATATTTTTAATTGGATGATATTATTAAAAGATTCAATTAACATTAGGGAATGTGCAAGGTAACAACAAAAAACCCTCGATGAAAAAAGATGCTCATATTACTAACTCGTTTAACCAAATATTAATGGGCGCAAAAAATTGAAGAGCTAAAATTTAGATATTCATCCATCTTTATGGACGAATTTCCGCATTATAAGAAAAGCCTTTTTATGAAAGAGCAAAAACCACCTTCTTTCTATATGGAATTCAGAGCAGCGGAATTTAGTGCATCACGGATATGAAATCCCCCCGAAATAAACATAAAAATGAAATTATATTCATTCAATCTTATCGTGGAACGATTATCATATTCAGGACTACTGGTTAAGGAATTCTATCAGCCTTGCCCGGATGTAGCAATCAAAAATGGATTAGGATTGGATTTTCACTATCTTGACCAGGAGACCGAGTAACATCAAGCTTATTCGATTTTTCAAAGTTTTAGGAGGGCGGAATCTCAATTGGGGAAAGAAATTTAGTTATAATACAAAGATCTCTCTTATGTATGAGGCCAAGAAAAATGTTAACAATACAATCAGTCTTAGACACGTCTTAACTGCTAAATAAGTTGTCTAGCGTGAGACTTAGTGCGGTGAGAGCAAATGGTTTGAAATTTTTCACATATGTTGGACGTACGAAATATTAAATTTTGAGAATTTGATTATATATTTTTAATTTATTATTCTAAAACTGAGAGTTTATGCGCGTGAAAATATTACCCTGAAAGCTGTCACTCAAACTTATGGAAATGGGTGATATGTATGACAACTTTGCTATAAAAATGAAAATAGCTAATCTTTGTTTTCTGCCACCTTATTTGAACATTTTATGCTCGAAAAGATTTGTCATATTGATCGGTTGATTTGAAATATATCTTAGTCTTATATCTCGCATGCTGGTGTCATGTCGGTTTAACAGCTACCAGACAAAAAAAACTTTAGGTAAAGACAAAGATGTAACTTGTTGGGGAGAAAACCTACTGATTCTCGGGACGAAGACTGTTTGAAAACTTCAGCAGGCAGTGAGAAATCACGCCCAAAGAACGGTTGGGGAAACGGAAGTTCAGAAAAGATACGACTGAGTTGGGGAATATTAGTAGAGGAAAGAAGCGGAGGGAACTTCTTCACGCTCCTTTTGTCGCGCGGTACGCTAAGGCGAGTTGGGGGTCACGGGTGGATTAAAACTAAAGAATGGGAAACTATGGAAAGCTACCCGAAAATTCCTTCTAACGATTGGGAAAACTTTGTCCCGTAATTTCCAAGAATACAACATACCAGTTTAACTGGCGAACAGGAGTTAATTTCGAGAACTCTAAGACGTCTAATAACAATGCCAAATTACAACGTCATGACGAAGTATGATAATTATTTTTCAAAATTATCGGAAATTATTTACTTTATAATGTAACGGAAAATCACTTCAATTATTTATCACACGAAACAATTATTGGCAGAGGAAGTGGAGTAAGAGGGGATCGAAGGGAGATATTCAAAGGTGAAAAGAAAGAAGAATACAGAGAGTTTTGATTGGCGATGACACGCTGAATTCTATGATATCTATAGGGAAGCAACGATGGAATAGGTACAAAATAAGCACGTTGGACGGAATGAAGGGAATATGCGGAATGGAAGAAAGGTTTATATGTAGGGTTGGATGGCAGGTTTTATCCTGTTGGAAGATGGAAGGAAATGTGTCGTTGTGTAGTCTGTGGCCATCCAAACTTACCTTCACAGGTAGAATACCAACAACAATAATTCCTACTAAGTACTAGCTACTTCTGTCGGCTAATGAAAAATAGTAGTTATTGTTGGTCAATGATGCACTAATGCATGTCACGTGAAAAATTAATGCACTAATAGTTTAAGTTTCATGGACACTATTCAGTTAACTGACCGAATTAGCGTAGCCCATGTCAGCAATAACATTAAATTATATACTACGCAAAAAAATGACCAGTCTGGTCAGATAAATAATTTATACGAAGATTACGATGGAAAATGACAAAGTATCACGAAAAACTACCACATCACATTGTTAATTATTACAGCCTCTAAATTGTTCTGATGCCTCCCTTCCTTACTCATAAAGAGAACGTTAAGTTTGAGGTATTTATTTACTAAAGATTTTGTCACGAACTTGCCTTTCAGTTAATCATAAACGTAAATTACTTGGTCCATCACCAATATTATTCATGATGTGTCACCACAAATGACAAGCAACGGGGAGTTTAATACATTACCCATTGTAAGGAAAACGTAAATCCGGTTGTGAAAAAATATAATGAAAAGGATAATATTGTTCGAAAAAAATATATACCTGGAATTGAGAGGAATCGAATAATATGATCCAACATAAAGAACTAAAGGTGATATAATTACACACTTATGAGAGAAATGACAATCGCAGACAATGTGCGTAAATCAATAATTAAAGCAAATTATCGGCGTAATAACAAAATTAACCTTTCAAATGCAGAATTTCGGAAAGGCTTAATTCAATATCATAGCATTCAAGAGCAATATTCCGCTCAGAATCGCAAACCACGATACTGCCAACCTCTTCACATGGTATCCTTCCTTATCAAACCTCCAGTCTCCCTATGGGACGTGTATTTACCGTCGAAAGCCTTATCTCTTGTTTTCTCGTAACTAAACTTCCTCTGCCTCAACCCTCTCGCTATTGGTTCCCTTTCTATTTCCACCCTGGTCTTGCGACCCTTAACGCCCAGAATATCTCCAATTTTCACTTGTCTGCCTCGGCAGATCCCCAGCTTACTCCTTTAAATTCCCATTCATCGCATCCTTTTCGGCAAATTTCAAACCCCCCAGTATCACGAGATACTGGAGGGGTATCCCACTAACACTTCTCAATGGGGAGAATTTAATTAAGTTGAATAACGTATTTAATGTAATTTGTCATTTCATCCGTATTCAAGGACCCTTGTCAAAATTTAATTTTGGAATCGTGAATATACTACAATCGGAGCAAACCTCACTCGTAAGTATGTAGTGAAAACAGAATTGTTCTTCAAAAATGTTTAAACTTAAATATATGGTTCCCTGGTATGATCACAAGGAATTTTGAATTGTGCAAGAGCGTTGTGTATTTCATGAGTGAAACACGTAGCGTAAAATGTGGATTCACCGGAAGAAAAATATTTCTCTTGTTATATCATATTCGGTAGAATTTGAAGCTTAAAAGTGGCACTACCTTCACATATCTGAAAGATATGATAAGTTGGAAACATTTTTTAGATGTTTATTATCAATGTCTCTCATTTTTTAAGCCAGCGTTTATCCCGAAATATACAGGGTGTCATATCAAGTCGTTAAACATTTACTTAGTTTGATATTTTTCCAGCGACTATTTATGGCTCACGAGAGAGCTCCAAATTTGTATTTTTGCCTAATTAAAGGTTAAAGTTATATTTGTAACTGATTAAAATTACCGGAACTAACATAAATGATTAATTGCTAGTAAAGTAATATTGATAACGTAAAAATTATCCTACTGAATGCCTTAATTATTCGTGTAGACGGGAAAAAATTCTATCAAGTACGCCATCATGCTAAAAAATTATATTGCAGTCAAAATTTACGATGAACTTTCCTCAAACGAACACCGATCCCTTATAAAATGAAAGAAAAATTCAGAAAAAAAGAGTGAGGTAGTGTCTAACTGAATGGCACTCGCGAATAGTAGTATCAAAAGTGACGAGAAAAATATCATTTCCGTCGCATTAAAATGTTGCCATTCTCATCGATCATCAGGAAGCCTGAAAAGTACTCACGAGCACGAGAAAATCATTTCTTGGGTACGCGACGCATGGGGCAAAAAATGTTTCATCTTCCCTGAGGTACAGAAAATACAGATGTAGGGAAACTACGGTAAAAACTAAAAAAAAAATCTGTTAAAAAACGAAAAATATCATGGAGCTAAATGTTTAAACCATTAATTTCACGTAAAACATGAAAATCTCAATGCAGTGCCTCACTATGAGGATTTAATCTGTGAAGAAGAACAAAAACTTGCGAATTAGAAGCGCATTCTGAACTAGCTTCGAAATTTCAGGTGTGGAACAATTCCATTTAATTTGCACTAAATGCACTTTGCACTTGACTTGTCCAAAACACGAGGTGAATTCCATGAGTTTTTTCTGAGTTTTTCCGACTATCTAGACGGATGGACACGTTGAATCTAGCAGGATTAAGGAATTTTCACAAAACTCCAAAAACGGAATGAACTGTAGGCACTGTGACGCATTGGAACAACTTATTTAGATTGAAAAACAGTGGCTAAATTTAGAAACAAATTTCCTTAGATGCTTTTCCGCTCTCTTAACTTTTTATTTCATTATCAAACGATCACAATTTTGACAAAGATATGATTGAAATCAAAACTTATTGAGTATCACTGCAAATAAATGAGAAAAATTACCAATGTTTTTCTATCAACTATGCCAAACATGATTTTCATTCGTGTACAATTTTTTAACGTTGAGATTTACTTTTTATAATATTTTGGGTGTGTAAATTAAAACATACATTTTTCGGACGCTAATGCATTACTTTTCAACTCGTACTTGTACCATGAATATTCATCGTCTCCGCCTTAGAGACCTTATAGAGTTAAGTAATCGATAAATAGAAATAGAACCAATCCGTTTTGCGAGAGAGACAAGAAGACGAAGCTTTACGCTCAGGAAATGTTAAACAATGAATACGAAGTTTCTAGGGGCAAACGTCGAGTCAATAATCAGTAGTTGGAAGGAACATGCAAAGCAGGAGAATGGAACGTGGGAGGGAGGGGAAGAAGGGGAAGAAGCAATTGGGTTTTGAGGCGGGAATATCACTTCGCCGCCCCGGCCGGCGAAGAACCGAGTAGCCTGGGGCTCAAGGAGGGTGAGGGAGGGCCAAAAAGAGTGCATCGCGGGAGTTTTTGTTGGATATTGCGCCGTTGTTGGGGTGCTCACTCTCCCGAGCGGACCCGCGGATATTGGCTCGCCTCTGGGCGAAGGCCGGCGTGCACTCATTCGCATGTTTCAATGCCCGGGACACTCGCCCTGCGCCGGGCTCCCTTTGCTTGTTCCTATCATCTTTTACCTTCCGCTTGAACAGTCTCAGTACCTACTTTGAGAGTAGTTTTTGGATGGGTGTCACATCCACAACATGAGCGAGTTTTGAAATTGTACAACTATTGTGATGCATGCATGATTCAACACTCGCTTTCGCCGGAGGAAATGGGGGCCGCAAAGAATTGATCAGAGCTGAAGGTCGAGATATTATTTTCCGCAGAATAACAACGTGGAATATAAAATACGATGCAGCGGGAGTAATTTAAAATAATAGCCATCAAACTTAACATTGTTGGACCTGAATGGATTTCATTGTATCTTACGGTAGGAGCATTCTTTTTTCAGTGTTTAAGTATGTAAAAATTCTATATTTGTTTAAAAATATTAAGTATTTAATGGTTTAGGAAAGGAATAATTAAAATGATAACATTTCCATTGAGATGGGAAATTAATTTCTGCGATCAGTGAAAATAATCATCAATACATGCTACTACTTACAATACATTTTTCCACGCATTTATTTCCCTTGTTTTAAAATGACTAACGCAAGTTTCTCTTCTTTCCTTTACAGGTAGACTTACCGTGGAAATATCCAGTCCCCCAAAAGAGGTAAACAGTACGAAAATTCCCATCATTTATACAGAAATTAATAAACCCTTGATCTAAGAATCATAAACGTAATTAACTAATAATAATCATCATACAATGAAAATGAATATTAAATGATTAAATGAATTAGCTGTTACTCTCAAGTATGTTAAATTTAGCTGTTACTCTCAAGTACGTTCTGAGCTGATGCAATGGAATGGCTCATTCATCATTGCAACGTTAAAAATGGTATTTAGTAGTCGTTGGAAATTATTCTGCGCATGTCAAGAATTTATTTAATTTACCCATGATATTCTGCCAATGGTAATTATTTTATGTTTGATTCGTAACATTAGTCGATAGTCGCTTTGTAAAACATTACACCCATTAATACTCGCAACTAAACTTTACCAATGAAACTACAAGAAATGACGGGTGGGATGTGATTCAGTTTAGTGAGTATGATTCTGCGAAAAAATCACTGGCAAGAATTCTGCCAATTTGGACAGGGACTGCCGTTTATTCTTACGATATCATGGAAATTCTCATGTGCTGAAGTAACCATGCCTCTTTAATAAAGAGAAATATATTGTTGCCAGAATCGCCTAGCTAAAAGTGAGGGGAGAGATATTGTCGAAATATTACAACGAAACACGAGATGATGCAATAAAATATTGGGTGCGCAGGTATACCTTTTATTATCAAGGAAGGGCATATAAAAGCCATTGAAAAACACTTGAAACGCTTTAAAAATTGTGCTATATGACGTGAATTAAACGCCACAGTTAATTGGAAACTTCAGTCTAGCAGAACACCAATTTCCTTCCATTCTAATGATTCTACAAACCGAGAGCTGTAGTAAACAAAGGGATGACCACTCCGAAAACAAAAAAAAACCCTGGCGTGACTTTTTTCCAGAACATGACTTTGGCAACTTTTTCTCGCCTATTCACTCTTCTGGAAGAGAACGTAAGAGTTCGTGTCACGCCTCTACGAGTTTAGAGCTATTAGCAAACAGTTGAATGCGACATTCAGCGTATTCGGCATCGGAACAGTATTTCCACTGGAAATGCTGGTAACTGCAGTAGAAGATAACGATGTTAATGAGTTACGTTAGAGAAAGCGGCGTTCCGTACTCGCGCTATCCGTACAACAAATGACATGCGGAAATTTCCCGTTCATCTCTTCGCGAACAGTTTCAACATAACTAATCAATTTTTCCTTTCAGTATTTATCAAAGTATTACCCAAAATTCTGCGTGCTCCTTACCAATGACATCCTAAGGGATGCATATTTTTCTCTATTTTGACCAATCTTTTGCTTTGATGGAATGTATTTCTTCATAGGGTTCTCTAAATTACACTAAATTCTTTTAAAGAATTAACTAATTTAAAAACAATCCAGAGCTGTCTAGTTAGTTTCAAATTAGTGACAGCAATTGAAGTATCCTCTCACAATACACACAATAACCAAGAGTTCCTAAGACGGTTGGCGTCAAGTCTCTATTCCCTCCTTGGGATTGAAACGGAAGACAGAGGAGTTAGATTGACATCAATGCCGTCGTACCTAAAATTTACGAAGAAAGCCACCATCCCTTGAATAGGACGATTGGTAAATTTGTTTTTTAACAATTTTTCGTTTTAATTTAAATCAAAATAACTCACATAATAAATGAGGGAGGGCAGAGGAAGATGAGGGTTAAAGGGTACAAAAAATGACTGTTTATGGCACGAAAGAATAAAATGATCATTCTTTCCAATCTAAAGAGAGTATAATGATTTTTTTACGTACATGGTCGATTCTTTTTAACATTTTAAAATTAATTCTTTTCTTTTATAAGTATCGGTAAAATAATAGTGCAAACACAAATACTTTTGTATTTTTTACCTTCCGCCTATTTTTTTATATTAATTTTTTTTAAATACTATCTTACGATCTCAAACTTATTTTTTCCATTGTAGGGTTCATTTATGTGTTCTTTATTACTTCCTGTTTCTGAGCGTTTCCGTGAAATTAATTGAAGTGAAGTCTCATCCCATCGTAATTTCAAAAGGGCACATAGTTTTTCAATTTATAAAAGGGTAAAAAAAATATTTACACTTCGACTCTTCTTTGAACACTACTGAATACGCAAGATACATTTTTAACTAGTATATAATATAACATAAGTAATCGTTCCAAATGTTCAATTTCCTACTGGATTCAGCGTCAAAGATCTTATAATTTAATATAATAGTCATTGAGAATTGGGAATATATTCCTATCATAGAAGTAGAATAAATAACAAAGCAAATAAAAAAAGAGGACGTATCAGGTTTTAAGGATCAGTTACGGCTGTATACTTAGCATTTTTTAAAACAGCAAGGATAATATACAAATAGCAAGTAATTGTTATTTTGAATAATGAAAAATAGAAGAAGTTCTCAGGCTCCTGTCGATAATAGTTTATCTATTTATTCAGATTCCTGACCAAACTAAACTGAAATGAGATGAGATGATTTTGGTAGTACTACTGGAAAATTCAAGCAATGATTTTTGATATAAAATAAAATAAATTGCTTTTGAAACGAAGAATAACTTTTGTCAAATAACACGATGCGTATCTGGGCGAGTATGTCCTCCATATGGTAAAATTCAACCTGTCCTATATGTTTGCTATAATTGATTCAAACTGCCTAATACTTCGGCGTGAAGCTAATCACGTTTCTGGAATTACTTATGCAATAAGACAGTTAAGATTGCCCTGCACAATGGAGAAACATTATTAATCATTCACCTACATATAAACGTTGCAATTCTCAGGAAACCTCACGCATTGAAATTAAAAATATCATAAAATAATGAAGCTATACGTGAGACAAATTACAGGAAAATAATATAATATGCAATTTAACTTTAACAAACAAATAATAATATTAAACAAAAGGCAAAGTTAAATATTAAAGCAGGATGTAATAAACTAAAGCAAATGGAGTAATCAATGCAATTGGACAGTATTTAACAGATCGAGAATAACACTGGGGGTTATTAGAAGAAAATTAAAGAATGATTGAACTGAGGAAAAGGACACAATTTAAACACGTGAAGGAAAGAACAGTAAAGACTTTTATATGAAGAGTAGCACTTGATGAATCTGAAACCTTACCTCTGAGGTATGAGATAAGGGTTAATTGAAGGATTTCTAGATTTGGATCAGCCAAAAAAAAGTGGAGAAAACAAACATGTCAGAGAGGAAGACAAATACCAAAATTTTAGATATAGTAGACGATTGGACTTTGTCAGGGGAAATTCGAAAATTATACAAAAATTGGCGAGTATATACGAGCTTTAGTATACTATAATTAAGAAGAACGTCGTAGAAGGATGAGTAAACTGGATAAGGGAAGGAAGAGAATAGAAATTTTTGACAGCATAAAGATAAGAATTACTTACAAAGAATTGAAAAAGGAAATAATGTAGGACTAAAAATAGGGTATTCTAATGATGGATTGATAATAATATTTAACCACCAGTCGTACCTTGAATGAACAAAACTTTAAAAAAAAATTGCCTCTTTTCCGGACTTGTTCCTTTCTAACTATAATTACTAGAGGGGTAATAGTAATGAGCACTAAGATTGGGTTGGTAGGTGATGGAAGAGCTCACCCAGTACTAAGCCCGGCGGCGTGCAATATTCACATATTAGGGTAGGAGGGGCAGCTCCTTTCCCTGGGCCGGCTATAATTTCCCAGGAAGATCTGATACCCGAAAAATCACTTAGCTTGGGAGCTTTAGGGGTCCAGAGAGGCTTGCCCGGGAATCGAATCCGGGCTCTCCGGTCAGTAGCTCATCGCACTACCCCTGATTTATATAATTTATATATATGTATATATATATGTATAGATATATATATATATATATATATATATATATATATATATATATAGATGATGAACTTTTGGACGGCACAATAGAACACAGAATAAAACAGATAACACGTAAAAGAATACTCACATTGTAGATTCTTTGAGCTTTCGGCCTACTCCGAGGCCTTCTTCAGGTCAGACTGACATATATATATATACATATATAAATATAAATAAATAAATAAATAAATATATATATATATATATATATATATATATACAGAGATGAAGAGGGACCTGATGTAGTTTAGGTTGCTGGATTGGGTTTTTTTTGGAGTTACAAAATATTTATTTGATAGTTGTGTCCATCCAAAAACCTACCCTAACCGGTAGATTACCTAATAATATATATATATATAGGTATGTATGTGTGTGTTTGCATTTGAAATGGGCTTGGAGACCGTAAGCACAAATATTTTCGATTTCCGTCGCCTCGTTTCCGGGAAAAAACTCCAAAATCACCTCAAACTCCACTCAACCTCCCCAGGCTCTCTCACGCCTCAGTCGTTGTATTTTGAAGGGACTGAACAATTTAGGGACGAGAGTGGGCGCGTTGAAAAAAAAATAAAAGCCCTCGCATGGCGAGGAGGGGGTCAAGGTGGGAGTCAGGTCACCCGTTTCTTCCAAACACCTCACACTCCACTCCTTCTCGCTCCGCTACGCCTCTTTATATTCCGTTTCTATGGAAGTTTTTTCGAGGGAAAAAACCGAGAAATTAAGGCATAGAAGATGAGGGAGAGGAAACCCTGCTGACGTAAGAGCTGTAGAACGGGAGAGAGATTTGTGGGGTGGAGTCGGGGAAAGGGAATAAGCGTGGGCACAGTGTGATGGAAGGGAAAGAAAACAGGGACCATATCCTTTGCCTTCGCCGGGGGACATGGAGGTTTTGTCGAAGGTAGACTTGGAACATTCGAGGAAAAGAATCGATGCTACTCTAAATTGCTAGAATTTCGACTTGCACAAAAAAATCGTATCCCTTGATTTGATCTTCATTGCACCATGGGATTGGAAGACGGCAAAAGGGTAAGGGGTCGAGTTCAAGACTTCAATAAATGTGCGAGGAGGAAGGGTGGTAGCAAGGATCTTTTTTCGAGGGTTGAAGCGGTAAAGCGATTTGCCGAAGGGAAAAAAAGAACAATTTCGGAAGAGAAAGGCGGGTCAATCCACGTCGGGGAAAATGTGAATTTTCTCGATTCCAATCGGACGATATGCGGAACCGATAGTATCGAATAAAAATATCGCCGGGAGACTCAGAAAAATCGAAAGAAATGGGAATCGTCCCTCTGTGTGCGAGTACTTTGCCGCAAAGGACATGTGAGATGGGTGGCCAATGGGTAGTCAGGGGGTGGATGTGGTCGAATGGTAATCAACAAGTGTAAAATAAACACCTCCGCTGAACTGTTTAATACTCAGCTCACCTCGGTCACTTTGAAGGCAGATATGGAACCTCTGACTCATTTTGGCTCACTTTGGGATTTTGTCCTATTCCATTATAACCTCCATAGATTCATCATCGCCTAAAAACCAGCTTGAGTTTAACTCTCTTTGAGTTTTGAAAACCGAGTCTGGGTAACACATACTCTATGTAACTTTTGTCAGCGAGAAGGACATCTTCTAACCCTTTTGCTACCAAAACTTTATTTCTCTAAGGGCAGATAATAGACTAATGCTGCCTGTGTCTCTCTTAAAATCAAAATAAAGTGATTAACGCAACACTATTATCACTGATATTACCTTGAGTTTTTCATTAAACATTGACCACCATAGTCTCCGGAAATCATACGGTTTGAATGGATTCATTTCGTCCACAGATTCTTCATGACACTTACATACAATTGTTCCAAAAACGCCTGAAAGGTGGTAAATTTTCCAAAATGAAGTAATGTTTTCCATTATTTGGTGCATTTCGTCGAAGAATGGTCTCTAATCCCACCGTCTTCCGCATGGGTTCTGCTGCATTTAATTCCCTGAGCATCCGGTTTCCTTCCCTGGACCTCTCTTCCTCCCTCAACGCTTTCACCTCTTTCCTTAAACGCCAGATAGTAACTTAGCTCTTTCCGGTTACATATGTGCTCTCTTACGTTCTTACATCTGTTCTTGACATTTATTTTGTTGACTTTTCATTATTGTTTATTGCTTTTCTTCGTTCTTTTTCTTAGTGTATGTTATATGTCAGCCAATGTGAAGGCCTTTTGTACCGTTTTTGGCTGCTTTAATAAATAAAACATATGCTAATATTATTAAGGTTCATATAATTGTCGTATCTATTCGGATCTATTTTTGATTTATTGACCCAATTGACAATACAAAATGGATTATTATTAGGTAATCTACCGGTTAAGGTAGGTTTTTGGATGGACAAAACTACCAAATACATATTTTGTAACTCCAAAAAAAACCCAATCCAGCAGCCTAAACTACATCAGATCCCTCTTCATCTCTGTGTACTTCTTTCCTCTCTTCATCCCGTCCAACATCCCTATCCTGTTCCTGCCCTTTCCTGGCTTGCCCAACATCCTCCCCTCTATTACTTTCTTCAACATTCCACTACCGCTCAAAACGCCTTTCATCCATTTTTCCTGCCTCCATAGGATTTCTCTCAACAAACCCCTCTCCTCCCCCACCATCCCTAGTACTTCCTCATTTGTTTTCCTTTCGGTCCATTTCACCTTCTCCATTCTTCTCCACACCCACATTTCAAAAGCCTCCAATCTACGTCTATCCTCCTGCTTCAGTGACCACGTTTCCGCACCATACATAGCTACGTTCCATATCAGAGTTTTTACGAGTCTTGTCTTAACATCTCTACTCAACGTCCCCGTCATCAACTCCCTCCTCCTTGAGAAAGCGTCCTTGCCTAGCGCAATTCTTCTCCTTACGTCCCTACCACTTTGCCCGTATTGGTCCAAAACACTACCGAGATATGTAAACTGTTCTACCTGCTCTATTTTTTCCCCGCCTATTTTAATATTTAGCTTAGCCTTTTTCTTTCTGGAAAATCGCATAACCTTTGTTTTATTAATATTGATTCTCATCCCATATTTATCGCACTGAACCTCCAATTCACTCAGCAATGCTTGCAACCCCTTGGCTGACTGAGCAAGTAATGCTTGGTCATCAGCAAACCTAACCGATTTTACAAATTCCCCTCCGACTTTCATTCCTACCTCCAGTTCTTCCCATGCCTCTTTAATCATTTCCTCTACAAAACGGATACATTCTCATAATTACTTCTCTTGAGTCCGAATTTACAAATGGTAGCTATCTCACATGTTCAATCAAAACTACAAAATCAATGTGAATTTTGAGTTCATCGAGAATTTCACCAGTCCTCTACAAGAGCTTGGATTATTCTTAAAAAATATCTACTTCCGTGACAGCTGGCTTTTGTTTCGCTGAAATTAAGGCGAAGATATCAGTAACGATGGTTGTCACATTTCTACTTGTTACGCTTTGCATTAAAACACGTGAAATGCATGCTGTTATCCACACTGAATGAAAATGCAAGCTATTTTGCCAGCTGGAGTTACAAAATCACTAGTATAAGTCCATGAGATTTAATTGGTAATTATCTAAGTAATGTTATAATAGCCGATGGGCAACCCAGGCATCGAACATAAATTTCTGAGGATCTCAATAGAAGTAAAAAATGAGGTTTTGAAACGAACACAGACTAATAATGCGTATGGACGATAGTCACCTTAGGTCTCATGCTTTAAATCTGATCACGAATGCGTACTGTATTAAGCAATTAACGTCTAACAGCATCAAAATAATCAAATGTTTTTACGAAAGTACTTATAAATTTCATTAAGAATAAAACTGCTGAAATTCTTATTGAAGGTGAAGTCAATATGAATACTTAATAAAGTAGATAGGAAAAGAATATTCATGAAAACAGAGAAAGACATGCTAGAATACTTTGCTATAAGGATACTGACGACGATGAAGAGAAAGTAGTTAACTTCCTAAGGTCAGAATTGGACGTAGCAGTCAAGGACTTTTGGGTAAATGCGTCAATAATATCTGATGACGATATAACCTCAAATTAAGGAATTGCTGAATATCAAACTAGTTCATCTAATGAAAAAAGACGGAGTCATGATATCAAAGGTACAATGTAAATCAGACAATTTTATGTGCGCTTGTTAATTTTCACCATCTGCAAGGCCTACACGTGATAATTTCCTTTACTTGGCGCATAGAGTAACTTCCTTTCAAACACAGACAAATGAAGTTCGTTTCATGATAAATTGCCGCCGATATTATATTTATCGCTTTTATCGAGGCTACTCACGATAAAAAAATTCCAAGCCAACAATTTCCAGGTGCCACAGGATCACTCATGTTGATTATTTAGTGCCGTCCTAACGGACAAATGATAATTTCATCATCAAAGTTGCTCACACGTTTCTGATTCTGATTTCTATCTCTACCAATTTCAATGATTAAAGGGCATTCCTGACGTAGTTGACCACAGCTTCCATCACTACTGTCCTCATAAAAAGCCACTTTGGTATCAAGAAAGCTTCTCTGTATGTAAGCACTACAATAAAAATTGTGTAGATATATCGTTGCTGAGAAAGAATCATTTCAACGCTGTTTAACACTCTCATTAACTTTATTTACCGACAAATGATTAAATACGCATTTAAGTATAATAGATTTCATGGAATAAAATGAAATAAAATCTACAGATGGCATTGAATATGCGCTCATGACTTTGAAAGATCGATTTGGTTATAAGTGATCCAACTTAATATAAAAATGCATAAGAATAGTACGATACTTTTAGATTAATAAAAGATAAAGAAACTATATAAATATAATAAATAAAATAAATATAATGAATAAAAGGTGAAGGAAAAATATTTACTATAATTATATCATGTTTTAATAAAAGGGCTTCGAGGACATCCGGATATAAATGGAGTAAAATTGGAAAATATTAATCCGGAGTTACGAAGACAGAGACTCAAAATGAAGGATTTGATGGATTCTCAAACTTTCTCCACTTTATACCCAAGTTCCATGGGAGGAAAAAAAGTTAAAGAATGTACGAAAAAACACGATAAATAGAAATTAAAAATTTTCCGCATCACATTGAAAAGAGAGCTGATTGGCAGTAGTTCTCATCTCTTCCTAAGTCAATATAATGTACGCCTTCGTGGCCTACCTCATTCCCTAAAGCGATGAAACTATACCAGTAGTCGCAGGACTCAAGTAAATTGGAGTGCTCTAAACTTTTAATACAGAGGTAAAGGTGTAAGCTGTGACTAGAAAGTGGTACAGTTTACAAGAAGTAATAATAACAAAAATAACAAAAGACGATACAAACACCAGTTAAAAATGAAATGCTAAAGGAGTTTATAACTTATTGCGGTGGTAATGACTCATTAGAGATGGAACTAATGGCATCGATTGGGGACATGCATACAATGAACTCACGGATATCAATGAATGGAATAACTCATAGTTTTTTCGAAAATAAATCAATTTTGGATTTGTATTGACTTCGGATGCAAAATTTGAAAGCACTGAATGCGTAAAAATAAAAACTCAATCTAGTGATGATTAAACGTAACACTTTGTCACCGATTTGACCCTTTCGCCCGCATCAGATTAATTTGGGTAATTATTTCCACATCCAGATTTCCTATAACTTATTGGAAGCAATAAATCTGTGTGCTCATATGAATTTGAATGAATAAGAACAGCCATTTGGAAATAATTTAAATATTCTATTAAATATTGTTTTTGCACCAAAGAAATGCAGATGCTCACATAACGCCCTCATGTTACTGTTAATTTTTCGACTGTTTTTGGATAGGATACTGTGATGCTAAAGTATGAGACACAATTTTTTTAACAACATGTCGACATTTTTATTTATTAGAAGCAATAAAAGTAACATGTAAAATGTGGTGTTATATAATAACCTCATTTTATTTCGTTATACATTGTAGAACGAATAAAGGTTTATCAACAAAAACACGCATTAAACAAAAGGAATGTGGGAAACCCCCATGATATTACTCGAGTTCTCTTACTGCTACAAGTACGAACGAGTATATGGGGAACTATTACTCGAAAAAATTGATTCGTCAGTTATTACTCATTCAGGATAAAATAAAAAAAAACATCTTCGCGACGGCAAAACGTTCTTTTTTTGGAATAGACTGCTTAGAAGGAAGAACAAGAGATAGTGAAATTCAGTACCTTGGAAAATAAATGAGTACGAGTTCAATTAATGGAAAAAAGTGTGCATCAGCATGACATTAGTTCCCTTTCTGAGATGTTTTCATGATATATTTCTAAAATTTTGCACTCTAACTACATCAATACTATTACCTGCTCATTGCGTTATCGTCGTTATATCCTTTGGAACATTCCTCATGGTCATATATACATCACTCACAGCCTACGCAAATGAGTATAAATTTAAGTAGTAACGTAGGAATTCATCTCCCTTTGACGTAACACATTTTTTACGCATAAAAGTAATCTCAAAAGGTGGTGAAATGCTAATATATTTACTCGTGACAAAAGTATTTACTCGTTTGTACACCTTCTTTTCCACACAAACCATGGTAAATGAGGGATTTCAAAAACAGAAGAATATACGAGTATCTTTGAAAAAAGAACTGAGGAAGAGATTGGAAAAATGATACATCTGGAATTTGATATTGTTCGGAGCAGATACATGGACTTTGCGGAAAGATGAAGTAAAAAGAGTTTTTCAAAATGTGGATCTGCAGGAGGATGAAGGACTGAAATTGGAGGATAGATTGAAGAATGAGAAGGTACTACGAAGAGTTGGAGAAGAGAGAAAATTGGTAGAGAAAATAAAGAAAAGAAAGGCGCATTGTTTAGGAAATTACATTAGGAATGAATGCTTACTGAAGACTGTGTTCGATGGAATGATAGAAGGGAAGAGATGATGAGGAGGAAACGGGTATATAATGTGAACCAATGTTAAAGCTGAAAGAATGTATGATGAAACCGAGGAACTGAACCAAGGGACGAAAATCCATGTCCTTGAAAAAATGTTTGGAATAAAGTATTTCACTATATAGACGAAATATAAAGAATCATTATGACTAAGTTAACTCAATATTATTTAATATCGTTATAGGGTTAAATATACAACTCCGCTTCATCTTTCTTGAAGGAAACATTGAAGTACTCCTACAAACAGATTTAAAAAAAAAGGCGATATTCATCAAGCATTTCTTTTGTGTGAAAAACAATCGCCAAAAAGAAAGAGGATACAAAGAGTTTGCTCAGAGATTTTGTTTGACAAACGACTTTAAAATATTTTGGAGTGTTCAAATGAAAGTTCGGAAACGGCAAGCCGAGATAAAAAATTCAAAAGGAAACATGGTCGCATAAAAGGATGAGAAAGATTCAATTTAAACGAAGACAAAAGGTGAACTCCTGAAGGAGCATGTCTTTGTGAACACGCCACCTCCGTATTCTTATTGCGAGTCAGAGAAATAATATAAGAAAATAATTGAAAAAAATTGGGAGAGGCAGAGAATAACTATTTTTAAAGAGGCTTTATCCTCTAAACCTCATTTATTTTTCAGTTAAAGAAAACCAAAGTTAGCAATAATAGCCGAACTAATTAATTTATAACATATTCGTGAGGGCGTTAAATGAATATTATCACTTTGAAAATTATAAAAAAATTGTTTATTTATATATTCCAACATGTTGAAAACCACTGAGGGGAAAATACTCATGAAAAATTCGCCTTTTCCTTTTAATAGGTTCAGAAGAAACTAAATCCCTTTTTGATTCCAATTTGCAAATCATCAAAAAAGCACTTTTTTCTGATTTTTATCCATTATAATCTGAAATATTTTATCAAATAAAGAGCATCAAAGAGTTACTCAAATGCATAACTAAGATTTCATACCATTATTTTAACAATCTACAAAACTAGAAAGAATTAGAAAATTATAGCATAGATGCAGAGGTGGTTCTCGGGTTCGACTGCGTGAGAGTCATATTTGGCTCAACGCTTCTCTCCCGTTGCAAGGAGCGTCTTTAGGAGCGAAGACGCTCCTGAAGACGCATTTAAAGACGCTCCCTGCAACGGGAGAGAACCGTTGAGCCAAAAATAGCTCTCACGCAGTCTAACCCGAGAACCACCTCTGCATCTCTCAACAGCTGCGAAAGCCTCCGATCTACGAATTATAGCATAGATTTGAACCTAATTAATTTAAATAAACGAGTAAATCAAAGCTACACTAATTTCACACAATTTGACAAACATACTTCTACTTTTTTTAATAGAGAAATTCATTTCATTATTTGCTGGATTCTAAGTTAAAAATTAGTCGGTCTTGAATTAAAGGCGCTATACAAAATAGGCATCCGTGTGAATTCCATAGCTTTAGACCATGATATGGGCGTGTTTACTACATAAACCATAATTATAATATAGTGTAATTAAAAACAGCATTATTAAGTCGACTTTTAACCCCACAATGCAATTAAGTCGAACAAAATAATCGTTTCCAGCCGCCACGTAATTATTAATTGACCTATATGTTAGAATTGTTTTTATAACCAGTTTTTCAACTACGGTATGTGACCGAAAGTCTTCGCGCATTGTGATTTCCGTGTGTACAAGGTCTTTCACAAAAATAACTAGAACAGATCTGTGGAAAAACTATTTTTGCAGATCAAAGTACAAATTGCTAAAATATTTCATAAGAGCAACCATATGAAGCATAAAATACACCAATCACGACACCAATTAACACACCAATAAAATTGCTTCCGCCAGGTGTGGTATGTTTCCTCTACGGTATCAACAGGACCCTCATTCAGGAACCTCGTAATGGCTTCTTTGACATAATCCATTGGTCCCAATTGGTACTCAAAGGGGTTATACTCGGGTCGTACTCAAAGACCCATGTCTCGTCAACAGTAACCATCTATTATAAAACATTTCGGTAATCTTTAACGTGGTCCAAGAGGTCTAATGCAGGATTGTCATACAAGCAGTCCTCTGACAGCAGCTTTGGAACCATTTTGGCACATCTTCCCCTCGGCAAAATATTCTGTAAGAATGCAATACACTGTGGATTTCGGAATATTGCACTCTTCTACTAACATTCTGACCCTTGGGAGTCAATCAGAATTGAGCATTGAGAAAGTATCTCAATTTTTAGACATTTTCATCACAATTTATCGTTGCTGGATGTCCAGGGCATTCCTCACCGCCAACCTCTTCTTTACCCTCCTGTGTAAGCTAAAATCATCTTTTGGCACATTTCCCATCTCCATAAGCATCCTTAACACTGTCATGGTCTCCGTACCGAATTTTCCAAGCAATGTGCACAATTTTATCGCATATCATTGCTCCCTGGAAAATGGCATCGCAAATTTGTGATTTTATCGTCGAACACAAGTCTAGTCTAGCAGCCTTCCTTATACTGTAACCTCCCACAGTAACTGACGTGGGTCGTGTTGCTTTCCCAAGATCTCCCATTACCTTACCCACCAAAAATCACTCCACTCCAGCCATCCGCATTCGTGGCAAAAAATCTTTCTGCTTATTTTTGGGACAAATCCTGTAGATGCACTCCCTTTCACACACCTTGCCAATGGCTTTTAGGGTGTGAGCTTTGTTTTAGGTGTTATCAAGATGTTAACAGTCAAATCCATATTTGAGATACAAGCCAATTCAACCTTTGGCGGAATTGGAAATTGTGTTTATCAAAGGCACAATTTGAATCACAAGTCCCCTAAAAACGATCTCAAATGTTATGCATGAATTCAAATAAGGAAATTGAATAAGGTAGACAAGAGGTAGTGTTGAGATATCATTGAAAAATATATAACCTTCAATACACTGCGTATGTTCAACAGCAAGAACTACTGAATTGACTAAGTTTTGAGAAACTAGTAAGATACTATTTTGACTATAATTTCACCAATAACCATTTCATATAGGTGAATATTATAATATTCGTAATATACTGACCATTCGTGGAAAATTCCTGAATTAAAAAAAGAATAACTACGTCTTCATGTTATATCATTATTTATTTAATGCTTATTGTACGGGTTCGGGAAGTGCTGGCATTACTTAACACATTGTCATTTTTTCTTAAATGCACCTTGCAGTTGATCGCACGAATAGAGAGGTCAGTAAGTAATTATGCAAGAAAATAAGTACCATCTGTACGTCAGCTAAATCACTACCCCCTTCATCCTCTTTCAGATTCTCTTAGATGCCATATTTGCCATGGCTTAAAGCATGGCATCTTCCAGGAGCTGTGACATTTAAGGAGATTTGAGACATTATTGATGGAATAACTGAGGGAGCGTGTAGCGGCGAGGTTTTGAAATCCGGAATTAAACATTCCGTTTGCGAATCACGCTCTGACTGCACGGAGTGCGTGCGTACGCTCTGGCACGGGAGAGAATCGGACACGCGAGTGGAACGGACCCGATGTGGCGGAGGTATTCCTCGCCATTAATAAAAGAGATGGGGTGGGGGAATGGGTCTGCTTTAAAAGGTCGGAACGCGACGTGACGCTATCACGGGTTACACTAAGCGACGTGGGTGTAAATTCGGAAGTGTCTGGGCGTCGGTATGAGCGGGATGGTCGCAGGAAAAATTCAGGGTGGCAGACGCAACAACGGGAAGAAAAATATGGCCGACCTATACAAACAGGCGTCACTCCATTGGCTGCTCTAAAAACAAATATTTTATCTCCAACCACTTTAAATTCATTAAAGCGTAAGGTATATTTCAGGTAAAAGATTATTATGATGACGATGACTTAAAAAGTGATTCATGCTGGCTCATATCGAGGTCAAGTGAAAGACAGTAGGGCTACAAATACGATTAATAATCTTGAAAATATTTAACCAGTTTCTGTGCCAATTTTGCATTGAAAATAATAGTTATAACTATTGCGAATGGAGAGTAGCGGAATAATAATTTTACGTTTCACAGAATATATATTTATTATTTTGTAGGTTTGTTACACTGCAGCATCTTCGGAACTAATAATACTAAAATTCAAAAGTAGGGTATACTATTAGATAAATAATAATACTTTCTGTTCCCTTCACTGAAAATGTTTTTATCAGTTACGTTACTTTTATATGATTACTTTTTTATGATAATATGGTTTGCAAAAAGTAATGGCCTCAATCACTTCTCAAATTACAATAACTAAATATCATTGTACATTGAGGCAATTCTCCTTGTAAGCTAATATAACCCGTCATCCCAGTAATCGAAATAATTTCAACTATAAGAAACACTGCATTAAGAGTAATAAACATCCTGGTGCCAAAATTTTTCTACGGAAAGTTGCTTTCGGTTGACGCAAGACTCGTCAAAAGGAAACCATAATAATGATTATCAAGTAGCTTGAAGAGCATTTATATGCATATTTTCAATTCATTTAGGGAATTTGAAAATAATAGAGCTTTAAGAAAGTGAATGATTCGATAAGTGTCATTTAATTGAGAAGGATTCAAAAGATAACTGAAAAGAGTGGTGCAGGATGTAATTTGCAAATGTAAGATTAAGGAAAAATAATTTAGTGTTATGAAAAGCATATGAAATTCATATTATAACAGTCAAGCCTCTTTAAAACTCAAACGATTGATAACTGAGTTGACGATGTATTTATTTAAGCATTTAACAGAGAAAGGATCATTTATGAAACAAAAGAATACGTAATTGGATATTCAGACGTCATGCACTGTTTTGCAATTGTAGAGCCTTTCCCCATTTCTACCATACGTACCTCATTAGATATCATTCTGATGATGCCATCCTATTTCCAGTCACCATTTCTGTTCGCTATCTTTATCCTTCCCGCTTGGACCTTGAGAAAGGCGATTGGAGAGTAGATTCTGTCGATTGGGACATTACTATGGAATCGATCCGCCTTCCCAACTGCCTTTAATGCATGTAACTATTCGTGATAGTTATCTTCTATGCTATTATTTACCGCTTAGCATCTCTGCCACAGAAATGATAGCGGCCGAGCCGTTGGCTGTTGGGGCTATCCACTCTCTTAAAGATAAATGGGTTTGACGGGCACTATAAGAGCTCCAGCTTCCACGGCCAGCCAGACGTGTACATATAACCTGCCCTCAAGGCCCAGTCTGTTGTGCTCACCTTTACGAACCGTCAATACCGAAATTTTTAATACCTTTTGCTCTGGTTACTTTTGGAGAGTTCCCAGTATTCCCATGTTATCCGAAGATATCTCTGGCGCCATCCCATAACTCCATCCCATGTGGCACGCAGAATTGGATGCCCGAAAATTAAATTGACCCACTTTCAAGGAATGATTCCAAGCTATTCCATGTCTCATGCATCTAAAACCTATAGTTAAGTGCCTTTAGAATCTTTCAAATAACGCTCAAAGTGAAGGCAGAAAAATTAAATTGTAAAATATAACTGACTAGATTGATTAAAGTTAAGTAGTTGGCAGAATAATAATCGCTCAGTAGGAATGAAAGTTTCCAAATAGATTAGAAGGGCATTGGCAATAATACCTAAATACTCGCACTTTGAGAAGTACGAGAATCATGGGTATCCTATGACTCATCCATGATAAATGCCTATAAGTACATGATAAGTGATAAGATCTTTTTTGGAAACCAAATGAAATTTTCCATTCTTTTGGATGGGAGGTGATGTTATAATATTGATAAGAAAAACATTTCCAGCGAGATGAAATTTCTGACCGAAGTTCAATATGTATATCGTTAATATAATCTATTCCTTTATGTACTGACCAATGCTAGGACGCAAGTTTTTCTTCGAAATATATGGGTAAAGAATTTGATAGTAAATTGTTATTTGTCATTCAAATCAAACCAGTGTTGAGCATTAGAACTTTTTAAAACTCGTTTAGCACGTCGAATTAACGTATTTTCATTATGTTATGCATTGTATAATGGTATATTTGAAAAGTTTATTCTTCTTATTCAAATAGAATCTCTTTAAAATGTATTGATTTCGATACGAAAAAGCTGGTTGGGCGTGGCAGTCTCAGAGTGAACGCCTGGCTAAGGACCAGAAGGCCCAGGTTCGATTCAATACCTCTTCGCGGCTATTCCTCAGCTGTGCGAATTTTTGAATATTATAAATCCCTTATAGGCTGCTTGGAAAAGGAAAGAAATAGGCACCTATCAATCCTGATGCGTGGATTTTAAACACCGCCTAGTGCTTAGTATGAAGTGAGCTCATCCTCAGTTATTTAAAAAACGTCCGTGTTGATTACTGTGGTACTGATAGTACAAGTGATATTCGCGAGTAAACATATTGGACATAAGACTTTAAATTATAGGAAATCGATATATTTAGATCCAAAAAACTGTACAAACTCGACGAAAATGATTAAATATTTTCATGAATACTCATTTTTTTGTTTCAGGAGTTTGTTAAGGAAAACGAGATATGTTTATTTTAATTTACTTATTATGTTGATGCAATAATTACAATAACCTAGTATTAGCTCACCACTATATTTCTCAGAGGATTCCACCACAGGCATTTTAGCCAACCCCGGGGTAAGACGGAGTAGCAAAGTTTGAGTTAGCTGTGTTCACGCAAAACTTTGGGTATCTAAACATGAACGAAACAGAACAATTATACGCACAAGAAAAAGAAACATACAAACAACTTTGATCAAACAGGCAGTCCCCTAAAAAGAATTAATCAATCAGTTTAACATCTATTGAGATCGGTGATATTGCCCTCTTATATGTCGCAAAACTAATTTTAAAAATCTGAATCATTTATACGTTCCTATTTTTACACGTAAAAACTTTCTATCTATCGAAATATTCAGGCGGCAAAGGAAGCCCCGTTCAAGCATATTAGAATATCTGATGAATATGGATCATCTTTGATCCAAAATGAGGGAAATAACGGACGAAACAGAACACGCTGTAAAAAAGTAGGCCTTAAGGTGGTAAAAAGATAGCCAGTTGTGCTAATTATTATTATTAGGTAATCTACCGGTTAAGGTAGGTTTTTGGATGGACACAACTATCAAATAAACATTTTGTAACTCCCCACCTAGCAAACTAATCTATATCAGGTCCCTCTTCATCTCGGTGTACTTCTTTCCTCCCTTCATCCCGTCCAACATCCCTATCCTGTTCCTACCCTTACCACGCTTGCCCAACATTCTCCCCTCTATTACCCTCTTCAACATTCCACTACCGCTCAATACGCCTTTCATCCATTTTTCCTGCCTCCATAGGATTTCTCTCAACAAACCCCTCTCCTCACCCACCATCCCTAGTACTTCCTCATTTGTTTTCCTTTCGGTCCATTTCACCTTCTCCATTCTTCTCCACACCCACATTTCAAAAGCCTCCAATCTACGTCTATCCTCCTGCTTCAGCGACCACGTTTCCGCGCCGTACATAGCTACGCTCCATATCAGAGTTTTTACGAGTCTTGTCTTAACATCCCTACTCAACGTCCCCGTCATCAACTCCCTCCTCCTTGAGAAAGCCTCCTTGCCTAGCGCAATTCTTCTCCTTACGTCCCTACCACTGGTTGTGCTAATATATAAATTAAAGAATTCAATGACTCAATTGCTTCCTCAGTAAATAAATTTGAGGTTAATCGGTGATAAGAAATATAGTAGTGTGCAAGAGTCCGTAATGGAACACCTGAATTTTTGGCGATGGAGTCATTCATCCTAGCACAATGTATCAAGTTTATTCACGAATGAACTATACTGACGGAGTCAGTATATCTTATTTCGGTATAGTTGTTGCGTTTGTACGTTTAAGCGCTTTGTTGAATCATGAACTAGAATAACAATATTAGGTATAAAAAACAATCGAAAATAGGAAAAAACTACGCGCCCTTTTTATTTTTTAATTCATAAAAAATGACAAAAAATTAACAAAAACCCATTCCAATATACATGGGATTTACACTCTGAAAATAAAACACCTCCTGAAGATTGAAATAAATTGAAACGGGCGACTGAATGCGGGGGTATAAATTTGCATTACGGGGCTGCTGAAACACGCCGATCGCGAAATTTAGTACCATTGTATATTACAAAACTAATATTAGTGGTCTCACCCTTGATATATTTATATTCAACCTGGAATATTATTTCTGAAATAAAAAGCTAATAATTAAAATTAACCAATGAGCACTAAGTTTGCATTGAATTGTTACTCTATTCATAACAGCAGAACATGCTGAGAAAAATTTTTGACATAGATCAGAAAACGACAAAAAATGCCACTTTTACTGGAAGGAGACAATATTTTGTTTCCCCCCACGTAATCATATTATTCAACCTACCAATTGAAGTTATTTGGGTGATCTATATTGGAGGAACAAGTCTTTATGTTGGTTAGCCTTATCGGTCAACAAGGTGAGGATGTTGTTTACAGTAGTTAGAGACATATATTCTATAAATATTTTGATTAATCGTATTTCCTAAATTCCATGACTTATTGATATTAATATTTTCCTCGGCGGATAGCCATTTTTTATGTTTTTTGACCCTCATTTCAATTCCAAAACCTTGAACGCAGCTTTAAAGTGTGCCATTAAAAATTCATAATTTAAAATTGTCTATGCTTTTATAGTGAACTTGAATTTTTTTAATGCCCGGAGATTATATTTATGTTCTCATAAAAAACGTACAGTATTATTTGCGCTATATTCAGATATTTTATTTCCATGGATTACAGAAATAAAAACCCGAGAGTTGGTTTGATATGTGAAGATAGTGCTTAATTAATACCGAGTCTTGTAAGGTGTGTGAAATTCGTACAAATTAAGGTATGGGGACCAGTTTGTTTTTTCTAGTGCCTTTCCTTCCCACGTTGATCTACTATCCGAAAAACCATAGAGTCTGAAAAAAAATTAAGGAAGTCCAGGGGCGTTAACCGGCTATCAAACCGGGCCTTTTAGTCCATAATCCTACGTTACAAACGATTGACTAATTTTATTTTTATAATGAGAGTCAATTCAACAAACATGTTATAAAAAAGTAAAAGAAGTTATTTAGGGAGTAAACCGACGGCTGAGGTAATTTACGGCATTAGGCTAGACCAGATGCTTTGAGAGGAAGGTGTAGACTGAGAAAAAATACGGGTGAATGTGGTCGAAGAGTATTTTAAGGAGAAAATGTTACGTATTTTACGTAAATGTTTCGTATTTGTATTCATCTACTCGTACACATTTCTCTTGCTCCTGAAATCTAAGGTCGCTCCGCCCGTTCGATGATCTGCTTAATATTTGAAGCAGTATCGTTCCTTTTCTTTTCAGACGCACACCCGTCGCTCGTTTGCGTTAGGTCAGTTACATTACCGGCTTTGCCTCTCGGAGATGTGAATGCCAGTAATGAAACTAATTGGACAAA
This sequence comes from Hetaerina titia, assembly GCA_037158775.1. NCBI lineage: Eukaryota > Metazoa > Arthropoda > Insecta > Odonata > Calopterygidae > Hetaerina > Hetaerina titia. The sequence goes on along the minus strand of CM073774.1, from coordinate 67,059,569 downwards.
TGGGAAACTATTTGGATACCGGCCAACCCAAACGCTGAGATGGGAGTAGTGGTCAGTCAAGTGTGCACAGCCAATAATTTCTTGTCATCGTTTCAGTATTGGTAATTGGATGAGAGCTGTTTTTTCTTGACAAAACTTTTGTTGACACATTTAATGTTTTTCCCAGTTGTTCCAAAGACCGTAATCCCTAATTCGTTAGATATCCATATAAACATCCGCGCCAAGATGGCGTGTTACAAGATCGGAATTTTTCGTACTCAACAAACTTGGTTTTTACCTGCTTTAAATGAGACATATTGAGTAAAAATTATTTTATATTCATCTTCACTAACACACTGCTATTTTATAAGATATTTTCTACCATTTTAGGCATGGTCTTCTTTATCGTGAAGCGAAAAACGCTATTTTTATGAATTGGTCAAGTAAATATGCAACGCGATAAATATAGAATAGAAACCAATCCACTGCCAAATAAAATTGCACCGTTTCCTTAAATGTGAATAATTTCCGAATCACGCTTTGCAAAGTAGGAAAGCGTGGTTACGAAATATAAATTGATTTTTTTGAAATCTATTTACTTCCAGTTGTATTGATTTGGACATGACATAACTGCTGGCAGTCCGATATTATATCGATAGACTACTGACTAGATCCAACATTGAAATGTTGAAAATATCAGATAAGTTAGAAGATAATGGTGAACGGGATTTTGCAATAAATAGCCAGTGTAAATGATAATTTTTATGTAATGCCATGATATTTTTATTCTCGAGAAGACCAGAGCCAAGAAAGGCTACATCAGCCACATAGTCAGACATCGCCTCATCTCCGAACTGTCCTCAAAATGACAGACGCTCCATGTAAATGGATAAAGATCTTTATTTAAGAAAAGAAAAATGTCACAAAGATATAAACAGAGGAGTGAGGTGGTGAAATGAGCAAACGAGAGAGGAAGAGATTGAAACAAAGGGACCGGAACGAAACAACCTTGGGTGAGTTAAGGAATAGGGAAGAAAGAGAAGGGACACGGACAGCTATTGCGTCACTTTCACGGGTAGGGGAAATCTCACGGGATTTCCTGTCGGGGCATAACACCAAGGAGGCAAGGGGTTTGGGAAAGAGGACGGGAGAGGAGACAGAAAAGGAGTCTCGACTCCTTCGAGTGTAAAGAGCTGCCCGAGGTAGAAGTAGGGGACGGTAAAGGAATAGGAGAAAGGTCGTCATTCGAAAGGGTAGTGAAGTGAAAGCTTCAGGAACGAGGGAGAGATGGAGAGAAATTTAAAGAAGGGGTATACTAAGGGTGAAATTGGTAGAGGATATATGTATAGTATATATATATATATATATATATATATATATATATATATATATATATATATATATATATAGATGATTTCTTCGAAGTAACACGGAAGTGTTGAATAAAAAAATTAGACAGTAACACACAGCACGAGAACACATAAAAAGAACACTCACAATAATATCTTGATAATTTCGACGGACTCCAGCTCCGTCTTCTTCGGAAGATAAGATATGACTGTAGGTCAGTCATATGTAGCCAGTATATCTTATCTTCCAAAGAAGACGGAGCTCGAGTCCGTCGAAATTATCAAGATATTATTGTGAGTGTTCTTTTTATGTGTTCTCGTGCTGTGTGTTACTGTCTATATATATATATATATATATATATATATATATATATATATATATATACTATATATACTATACATATATATATACTATATATATATGCATTTCTATACACTTCCCTCCATCACTGAAAAACGGTAGTTTGGTGGAGACGGAAATGGAGGTTGAGCTCGATCAAAACCGGAGAGCCAAACCTTCAAATTAAGGGACGTATACAAGTAATGGTTTCCGCAAACGGAAATCCTCGTTAAGGACTAGCCTTTTATTCTTGTTACATTATTCCTTAATGAATTCCCCAGGTTTAATTTTGGTATATGCCTATCAGAATTACGAAAAGTAGCCTAGTACTAAAAGAGCGTAGATGATCATGGCGGCGCACGGAGATGGATTGTTTCCATCGCGCGCGGAGGCGGCGAGGTAAACTAATTTTCTTCCATTTAACTCTAAAGTTCCAACTCTTTCTAGAAGATGAAGATTTCCAGCACTTATTGAAGTCTGGAACACACACACACACACTATAAAAGAGCCGATAAAGTTTGTCAATAGTCCATAGAGTCCATCCATTCCTAGGATTTAGCAGATGAGATTTTACTGGAATAAAGTCGAATTTGATGCGACGAAAATGAGCATGACCTAATGAATCTTTCATAATGTTGCATATCGAAGGCTGTGGGTCTTCAACGACTAGGCCTACGTCTATAGTACGCATATGCCATTCATGACTGTCCACCTTCACGTTCTTTCGTAACATGGGTATCGATTTTGATATTATCAACCAAAGCAATAGACCAAAAATTATTAAAATTACAAAATAGCAAAAGCATTTGAAGAAATATTTCTGATCTAATATTTAAATATCCTAATGGAATCCAGCTTGAGCCTGAATCGAAATATAAAATACTCATTTCTTCAAGCTTGAATCTGCCTTGTACAGGGAGATCCCGAGAGACGAGGAACGCCGTTTGGAATTTGGTAATGTGCAATTTGTAACCATCCGGTAAAGTAAAATATGATGCAACGGAGTTCAAAGAGGAAAAACACTAATAAAAACAAGAATCAGATCCGAAAGCGTTTGTATAAGTTTATTTGTCCTTGTGCTGGTTAGTACAGTAGATAATGCGTTGAGAAAAATAAAAGCTCAAGTGCATAAACTCCATTATGAAAGGTTGTGTGTTTTCCATGAGTATAAACTGAGTGGAGTTCTCACAAGTCCTTCACTGCGTCAGATCATTGCCGACGTATTGATGTTCAACTCAAACCTCTGAGTGGATTAAGAGCGATGATAGGAAAGTAATCCAGACTTTCGTTTTAAAGCACATGTATTTATTGATCAACTAGCTTTGCATCATTGCAGCTTTTAATTTCTTGTTTATAAATATTAATCCTGTGGATTTTGAAGTGCAGTGAATTTAACTCATCAATGAATTTAAATTCTGTGGAGCGCAAAATCGACGTTACTTTCCTACCACCGTAATGGAATTCTGAATTATAATTCAACATGGAATTCTACATGTTATTCCACACCCATGGAATTCCACATACGATTGTAGTACGTATTCTCCTCTCTACAATCTCAGACTATGAACGATTGGACATTGCAATCCCGGCAGTGGAAAGCCTGACCTTGTGGGGAACCAGAGAGAACTCAGCACTCACTTTTAGCCAAAAAATATATTGTACTTACTTTCTTAATGTTTTACTTGAAATAAGAATACGTTTATTTTTTCGGTGTAAAAATTGTACCGGTGATTTTTGCGTCTCTTTGACTTTTATCTCGTGTGGCGCAAGCCTATTACGTTAAATAATTGTAGCAATTTTTGACCACCCTGATGGGTCTCTTTCCAGCTTCATGAGATGACTTATGAATTAACCCAGGGACTGACATTTTAGAGCGACCGATTTTCTCTTTAAGCAGGTAATAATCTCTTTAGCTACGGTGCAATCCGAGTGGGTGTTAAAGGAAAGGATGTTTGAAACAGTTGAGCAAAGGCTATCTTACATAAGATCCGAGCGTAAGGTGCTATTTGATTAGTTTTGGTGCCGATCCCCAAAAGGCTAAGTTAACATTATAGTAAAAAGACTATTATGTTGAAGGAATTAATTTTTTATCCGTCGTAATAATATATTGCAACGAAGCATAGTGATTCAATTTCCAGTTCGCTAGATTATTTTTGCGAGGTAATGGAAGGATTATATTTAATATAAGTCATAGGATTTCAAGACATTTCAATTCTTCTTAAGGTTTATAGGGTTTTTTTTATAACCGGAAATGGTAATCGAAAGCATACCTGAAAAGAGAAGTGGTAAATTACTCAAATCCAGCAAAGGATAAGGCATCCTTAAGAGAATAAAATACATGCAAAAATAGGATCTGTATCCATGATGTATAACCCAATGTACAGGTATTTCAAACTAAAACTTGCGCTAACACACATGCAAACACACATAAATAAATAAGTATGTTCAAATATAAACGGATACTGATATTATGACAGGATTATTAGCCCGTATGGCAAGTGCACCCAAGTAGTTTTAAAAAACGAAAAAAAGACATTGCAATTTGATTGGCGAATTAACAGAATAAGAAATTAACACGCTGAGCAATTAACGCACATTATAGTTCACTTTATACTATAAATAAAGCTTTATATCCTCATACCATATGTAGAGTAGATAGAACATACGCACGTCTGTGAAAATCTAAAATAAAATACATCAATTGACTGGGTAGAAAAATGAATGCAAATTCACGGCTACCGTTTAGCAATCACTAACTCGCTTTGCTGAAATTTAAGAGGGATAAAATTTTCAAGCTCATCAGATTATACGGAATATCACAAAAAAACACCTCATCGAATGAAACAGATTTCAAAACTGGACCTCAAGAGGTATTTAATAGGTTTTGCTGGAAGGATTGCGTTACTTTTACTTACATACCTGATGGGCGCAAAGCGAAAGCAAAAACTGACCACCGCAACGACACCAAGATGGACAAACGTACTCCTCACGGCGACATGCATTATGCAACGTTAAAACGCACGAAGTCCTCACATAAAAAAAGAGCATCGATCCGCCTTCCGGGTCATCGCTGGCGACCTGAGAATGCCGCCTGGAGGATTCCCTGAAGGGGAGGCTGGGGGGCTGAAGGATGTTCAGCGACAACGAGTGAGGACAAAGAGGATGTTTGTGTGTGGGAAGAATGGGGGATGGGTATGACCGAGAAGGACAGCTTTGGGGAGAGAGACCCATACACGGGGGTATTACCGGGATGGTTAGGATCAGCAAATAGATTTAATCCCTCTTGTATTTCATTAATTACCGCCCATAGTGTGGAGTGATGACGGAAGGGGTATATAAAAAAAATACAAGGGAAGAGAGCGTAAAGGCCGCTCGGGGAAGAGATTAAATACCTCAGCGGTGAGAGAATTAAACTGGAAAATGAATCACAGAGGCTCTGAGTTCTAACAAAAAAACAATGCCGGGATAACAGTGGGTAAAGAAGCGAGCTTCTTCCTGAGCTTGACTCTATAATCCCCGTGACGACAAGAGACGTGGAATTTACGAATACTGAGATGAATGAATAATTATAGTAGTCACGCAGAGATGAGAGCATGAAGTATGATGAAGCCGAAAAATAAAGCTTGCATGCTACGCCAAAGAGAATTCTTTAACTAAGCATAGGAAGAGGGTACCGCAATTAGAGTTAGGGAAAACTTTCTGTGCTGAGTCGACGACTCACGCGTAAAACTTTTGAAGTATGCAGCATACTATCTAAAAGCAATAGGCCAGTTCCAAGACAAATTAGACACATATAATTTGGTACTATCGCAGATATTGTTCGATTTGAATGACTAGTATGATTATGTATTCACCCTAGTATTGCTAAATGACCCTCATCTCTTGCCATCATGCACCGTATCCGATGGGTCCCTAAAGAAGCTGACATTAAGCAAACGTATATTTTGAAAATGTATCGATGAAATAGTAAAGGAGATATGCTACTATTCTTAATAAGACCTCACATAATTTATGTGATGAGCGTATGGGATCTCAAAGAACAACGATTACAGATTTTAACAAGGAACAGAGAAGGACCGCCTGATTCGTGAAAAATTCGTACGAAAGAATCCAAAACCTCACATATTTTCTCGCAAGCTCTGAGATACGAACCGTTAGATATACAAAGACTCGAAGAAGGATTAAACCTTTTGCAAAAATAACAATCGTGTGAAATTGTATCCGACATAGAAGATCTAATTCAGCCCCTCGATTACACATTGAGGATAGACAATTGTCACAAACTAACAGAGATACGACTGGCAAACAAATTACGAATTACATTCTACCCTCAACTCACTTGTACATAAGAGCATTTTGTCTCATACCTGTTCTTCTTTTGTGTGTATGTATATATGCGCATTGTAAGAGTGACCAGTAATCAGAGTGGACCGTTTTCACCAGGACAAATGCCTAATTGTACCTTGGTTTATAAGGTTATGGAGGCAGGAAAAATGGATGAAAGGCGTATTGAGCAGTAGTGGAATGTTGAAGAAGGTAATAGAGGGGAGAATGTTGGGCAAGCGAGGAAAGGGCAGGAACAGGATAGAATGCTGGACGGGATGAAGGGAGGAAAGAAGTGCATAGAGTTGAAGAGGGACCTGATGTAGATTAGGTTGCTGGATTGGGTTTTGTTTGGAGTTACAAAATGTTTATTTGATAGTTGTGCCCATCCAAAAACCTACCTTAACCGGTAGATTACCTAATAAAAAAAAATAATAATACAATTCACTACGGCCATCCTATAGTCCCCACCCAAGCACCATTCGGCCGGGTGATTGGAAGCCGTGTAAATAAATTTGTAAATCTAGTGTATATGTGAATTGTCTCTTCTACAAAAGTGAATACTAGCTGCTAATTAATGACTGCGCTGCATGTGAGCCCACCCTTTTTAATGGGTTTCCTCATTTGTGCGTCTTAGTGTTTGAGTTTGCCCGTCGAGTGGTTACTATCCGTACCGAATTCGTAATTGGTATGACGGATTTTGCATGAATGGTATCCGGTTGCCCCTGTTTCACGCGCCCTTTCGGTGGCTCGTAGGGTGTCATGTGTACGTGCAAATAGTGGAAGGGAGGTAGAATTACTGTTGACCTAGCGACCCCTGCCACACGTGCTTTCGACAGATTGCATGGTAATGTGCGTATGTAGATTATAATATTTTAGCAAAGCCGCAAAATTGAAATTGAAACATGATTATAGAGTTTTATTTACCAATAAAATTAAATCTAGATTAGTTCCGAAAATTAGTATATTGACGTGAAATAATCTAAACTTACCCACAATATATGGAAAATAATTACATAGGTTCGATATAGTTAAAATGAGAATTTCCTCGACGTAGAAAACTAAGCGTGGTATTGCTTTCATACACTTTCGTCAACACGTTGAGGATTAAATAGTAATACTTCCTTAACCACCATAAAAATAAATATTTAATTGAAATGGAAGTAATTCTATTAACACAAATATAAGAAAATCGAATTCCTCAAATTACATTAAGTATATACGTCGGGTTTTGGATCGATAATTTCGGCAGTAAGTCTAAAAAATGAATGGTTCTTAACTGATGTTTTCCCTTCAGCTATTTCACGAAGGCGGTGAATTGAAAATAAGCAATAATACATTTACACGTAAAAATTGTGTTCACACGACAAAACTTACGACAGCTGGTATGATGTAGTGTATAATAAAACTATTTAAAAGAACTTATACGAAGTATAAAAATGAAAAGGTAATTTTTATAGATTAGAACAGTTTGCGTTTGATGAGGTAGGTTAATTTTTCATTCCATTTCTTTTAAAGACGCGAATTAGGTTGGCCAATAATGATCTCTTAAGCTTATTTGATTTCTTCAGCGATTTTTATTCGATGACTCACCCACTTAATAAAGTAGAAAAATTGGCCATTATCTTAATCTTACACAGGGTCATGACTGATAAAATGAAAGATGGCCATAAAATTGGATTGGGGAGCCAGAAATGAAAATGTTGGAAGATAGCCCATAGGTATTAAAATTATCGAAGAAGTTTAAAAAGAGAATATACATCTGAAAAAATTCATTGGTATGACTTAGTATGTTAAACTCTCTTACGTACCTAGAATACAGATCGTATATAATTACACAAAAACGACATTAAAAAAGTTTTAACCTTTTACTGACCCAGCAAAAGTGACTGTTTCTTAGCGACACTGTAAGAAATCCTTGAAAAAGAGTTCTTAAGTTTAACATTTAATTTGTTGATGTTTATGCATACATTTTAGTTGATTCGTTCCTTATTCGTGAAGTTTCCCAACTTCTCTCAATATATAAAGGTAAAATAATAGATCAAGAATTTCATGATAATTAAATGATTTTAATAAATATAGTCGGCAAATAAATACTCAATGTGTAGCTTTTCGATACAAAAACAATTTCGGGATTAAAACAAGAAATTAAATGAATTCACCCGTGAAATGTTTTCTCAGAATTTGATGACATCAGAATCATTATATATCAGAATATTATAAAATGATTTTAGAAAGGGTTTCTATTCTATTCCATGGTTTAACTTCTACACAGATGTAGACCTTCACTGCCAATTCCATCACCAATCAAAGAGTGGTAACTGTTCCTTTACAAATAGGTAGAAAATCAATGTTTCTAACGCCATTTTCACGCCGTTCCACGGTACATTGACATGTTTAGTGAGCTAGCCCGGTCAATGCAGGATGATCCACTTCCGCTTGGTTCACCTCAACGCCTACTCCAAATTTCTTCTTTTTTCCACCACTGCATGCAGAGGGTAAAAAGTCAGTCACCGAATGTGTGCACAAATACATGAACACACACACAAACCAGAGGCAGAAAAACAGACGAACGGCCTTTTCAAAACTACCTCGCGGCGCGGGACAGGAAGCGGATGAAGGGAAAGAAAACCCTCGGGATGAAAGAGGAATGAGAAAAGGAAGGGCAAGCGAGAGAAAGGCGGTGGCTCTGAGGTGGATTTCGGGAATGGGAGGGCTCGGGAGGGCGGGGGAAAGAGGGGAGACTAGAGAGACCGTGGGAGGAGGAAACTGAGTGATTCCAATTATCGTTTCACTGAGAACTCTACGGCATGGGGCACCGTCAATACTTGAAAAGGGAGTGGAGAGAGAGAGGGGGAGAGGGAGGGTGTGGGAGGCGGAACTTGTTAACGGGAAAGGCTGCAAGCCCCCAAGGGGCAGGAGAAGAGGAGGAGATGGACGGGAGCGGGAAGGCACGAGGCCCCCGCGTTAGATACCGGGGGAGAAACCACCTCCGATGGGGGTTGAGTGGCTGGGGGCGAGGGGGAGCTGAGGCCGGCGGCGGGACGTTTTAATGAAAGGGGCATGAATGGGAGGTGAGGTAGGGGAGGAGCCGTTGGGGCCGGTCGGGATTTCAGGAGGCAGGAGTTCGAGTTTCGGGCGGAAGGGGCGGAGTGGCTGAGTGCGTCTGGGGTAAGGGGCGAGGAAGGCAGAATGGACGGGTGAAGAGCAAAAGGGACGATATGAGGCGAATTTTATTTGAAGCTTTAGCAACGGGACGTCATCGTTGAGTTATTTCGGAAGGTCTGGATGAAATGAAGCGGATACATGCTCGCAAGGCTACGCATGAATGACGCAGAAATGGTCCCCTGATTGGAATAATCAAAGGAAATAAACATATAAAAATGAGTGCATTTCGACGAAAAGCTTTTGTGCTAGGTACATTTTGCGTAGAGGACGCAGAATGAAAACCTGAAGAATGAACTCTAACCTGTCAGAGGGAAATGAAAGATTTTCATCGATGGATATTAGAGAAGAACAGAGGAATATATTTCAATTGTAACTTAAGGCTAATAAATTCATTTTTCGAATAAAGTTCCACGATTGCTCAGAACCAACGACTTTTAGTTTTGATAGATTGATTCGTTTTTTAGGATATAAATATTTTTAGTGCAAATAAAAAGCTTTGTCCCATCATCATAAAAAATCAAATATTTTTCACGTATTTTATCTACAAGCATCTAAACCTATACCAATAAACAGAAATGATTACAGGAAAATGTCCATGAGCCAAGGTAAAAACCTAATTTAAAAAATTCTTTTGTGGAAACTAATAGTGAAGAATATGTTAGAACCACAAAGTTGAACCACTCTAAAGGGTAACTGGACACGATTCCCCAGATAGATATCATTAAAAGTTTGAACAAAAGCACTAAGTCAAAGAGAAAAACGCATAGCCTATTATTAGGCAGAGATTGGTAATATAAGAGAATGGGAAAATAAAAACTATCATAGAGGTTCTTAAAGTATGCTCAATCATACAGTAAACAAAAGGGAAATGGCATAATATATTAGTATATTGTGTTATTTGGAGGACAGGTGGAATCGAAGCAGCGGGTAGACGGGAGCAATATGACCACAGAGAAGGTGACCTCTTTCTACGGTCCCGATGCGCATGGGTGGATTTTCCTGAGATGGACGTATGGGATTGAGCTCAGAGAGAATGGGAGGTGAGGAAAGGAGAAGAAGTGAGAAACGACCAAGATTATTGATTTATTCATAATATATATACATATACACGATTTCTTTGAAGTAACAAGGAAGTGTTAAACAAAAAACTTAGCAACACACAAAATGAGAACACATAAAAGGAACACCCACACGTTATTTCTTGATAATTTCGACAGAATTGAGCTCCATCTTCATCGGAAGATTAGTTATGACCCCTAACCCATTAGTTAGGACCCTAGGAGTCCTAGCTACTCTTCCGAGGAAGACAGAGCTCAATTCCGTCGAAATTGTCAAGAAATAACGCGTGGGTGTTCGTTTGATGTGTTCTCATATTGTGTGTTGCTGTCTAAGTTATATGTATATGTATATATATATATATAAATAGTGATGTTCCGCAATAAACTTTGCTTCGCGATAATTTATCTATCGGCCTATTCTCCCTAATTCAAAGACTACAAAGAACAAGAGCTATACAGTTATGCATAAAAGTATTTACACTAGGTCAATGGTATACTCTCTTCTACAGTAGGTCAATGGAATACTAATTCATTACCTAAAAAATTTCACAGCTACGTGGGTCTTTCAATAAATCCTTAGGAAAAAATGGAAAAACATATCATATTGGGTAGATTTAAAATGTTTCAATATAACCTCCGATCAGCTCGATAAATTTTTCCCAACGTTTCTCCAACTTTTTTGAAACGTCCAAAAAGGAGGATTTCGGAAGGTACTCAAAATAGGGATTTGTGTTGGCAATTACCTTTAAATTTGATGGTAGTTGTTTCCCCCAAGTTTGAAAATTAAAAAAAAAGTCACTGGGGGCAAATATGGTGAATAGGGTGGATGTTGTGATAGTTCAACTTTTAATCCAATAATTTTCGCCATAGAAACTACGCAGAAGTGCACCCGTGCATTGCCTTGATGGAAGATATTTTTTTCTTCATCATATGAGGGTTTTTTCAATTTAGCCAATCAACCGTTGCATTAACGACACATTATCCTCTTCATCTGTAGTTTGCTTTTTTTGCAACTAATCAATGCAGATGATGATTCCGCATGCATCCTAATAAATCGTGGCCACAACTTGGCCAGCCGATTTCACCGTCTTCGCCATTTTTGGAGCCGCATTACGTTAAAATAATTCGACTGGTATTTCGTTTGAGAGTTGTAGTAGTGTAATCACATTTTGGTCCCAGTTATTTATCGACCCAGAAACTCGTCAGGATTGTGACAGAAAAGTGCCAAATCAGCAACCGAATCAACCACACGTTTTTTTTTCTGGTGAGAGCAAAAGTGGTACCTATTTACTGAGATATTTTTCACGCCCAATTTTTCGTGAAAAATTGAAACACGGAACCTTTTGATATGTCTGTGGTCTAAACTATTTTGCGAGCTTTGTTTCGCCGATCACTCAAAACCATATTGCGGATTATGTCGGTAACTTCGGAGGAGGTCACTTCCACTGGACATCCCAAAGGATCATTTGTGGATGTACGGTCACATTAAAACTCATTTGCCGTATTTTGAACTGTCGTGAATGTAAGAACAGATGTGTCATGAAATTTATTCAATTCCGATTGCATTTCGTTCGGTGTAATACATTTCATAAAGAAGTGTTAAATCACCGTAAGAAATATTTTTTTCATTTTCTAAATAAACAAACGTTTTTTACTTCAATCGATTATGAAAATGGAACCACGCGATGGATATAGCTTAAACTATAAAACCAGTCTGGTGAGAGATGAAGCTTACTAAAGGTAAAAATGTTTATGGGCTAAAAGCGCCATTCCTTTAGTTTTTCCTAAAGTAACGATTTAATGACCCACACATAGTCAACGCTTACGGCTATTTTTCATTTGACTCTAGTATTTTTCTTCCTTAAAGTTTCATAGGAGATGCCAATTGCTAGGTTACTAAATTCTTGTAAATGATTATTCTTGTACCTACCACAGTAAAGGCAGTAATATTACATATAATTCAAGATTCATTTCCGTACCACTATTTTCGTTTACAGGTACTCAACCCTCAAATAAATCTTCTATTCCTTCCGAAAAGTTGCACGCGGATTGAAAAATTTCCCTACTCCTTCGCTCTTTCTCATTAAAAAAAAACCTCTCCCGTTCCTTATAAATTCCCAAGATTTCCCCCATTTAGACGGATTAAGCCGTGACCTTTTCAAAGGGGTAGTAGGGTGTGGTGGTCTTTGTTGACCTTTTCTGAGAATTTAAACTTGTGAATTTCCTCTAGGAAGCAAACCTCGATGGGCAATGAATTCACGTTTGTTTTCCTGTGGCAACTTTATCAATTTCTAGGTAGAAAAACAATATTGATTAAGTCACTCTCTTCTGAACATTACAATGCGGGGATTAATTCTCATCATTTCCGTTGGGAACACGGGTATACGTAAGTGAATTGAATTTAGACAACATAATTGATTATTTCTGCGTAAGGCAGGTAAAAGATAATGTAGAAGATGGCAGTGCAAAGAAAAAGGAAAACTGTAGCATAAAGGTATAATCTTAAATGAGTATTCAGAGGTTGATGCACTGCACCTTGTTTTTCGTAACTAAAAAGGACGGCTTTCTATATTTAGATGCGATATATCTGCCACTGTGTCCGAAGGATTATTTCGGTTCAAAAAACATAAGAATAAGTAGATTCATTAATTTATTCTTTAATTAAGTGCTTCCGTCTTTGAAATGCTATCTAAACGTTTCTACCGAGTCGCTCTACCAAGGACCTTCATTAACAGACCCATTTCATAGTCAAAAACTAAATACATCTTGAATCAGGCATTTTATTTAAATTATCTATTAAATCTAATTTTTCTGATTTGGCAAGAGTTTGTGTAATATCTATATCAAACGATATTTATCATTCATCAAATTGGAGAAAATGTTGCATGTAAAATGATCAGCCATGAAAAGATTGATGCATCATGGTCAAAATACGGGTTTTTCAAGGAAATGCATGTGACATTTAGGAATCGATTAACACAGAAGGCCATTCTATAGCTAAAAAAATACTATTTCTACGTCATGAAGTGCGCAAAAATTATATGAGAAATAGGGAATACATACACACGAATATATTTTGGAATATATTTTTATGTTTTATTATGAGCGGAATTTATTTCACGCATTGGACTAGAACAGCTACAAACCGAGTAAACTGAAAACGACATGAATAATAAATAGAGGCGGTAGAGGAAATATGCTGAATTGACGTACAGTTTACAGTAGTACGGGGTGTCAATGTGAATCTGCAATGCGAATTCAGCGGTATTAAATCAATGCCCATTCAAAATGCACCTTAAACTGTAGACATTATTATTTTTCGGTAATCTACCGGTTAAGGTAGGTTTTTGGATGGACACAATTATCAAATAAATATTTTGCAACTCCAAACAAAACACAATCCAGCAATCTACTCTACATCAGGTCCCTCTTCATCTCTGTGTACTTCTTTCCTCCCTTCATCCCGTCCAACATCCCTATCCTGTTCCTGCCCTTTTCTCGTTTGCCTAATATTCTCCCCTCTATTACCTTCTTCAACATTCCACTACCGCTCAATACACCTTTCATCGATTTTTTACAGTCTCCATAGGATTTCTCTCAACAAACCCCTCTCCTCACCCACCATCTCCAGCACTTCTTCATTTGTTTTCCTTTCGGTCCATTCCACCTTCTCAACACCCTCATTTCACCCGAATTAATTTCAGGTTAATTGATTGAGTAGGACATATTAAGCAAATAATGTAATTGAAATTAATGAAACATGCTTCTGATTTTATCCTGGTACAATGGCATAGACAATTTATTTCGCCTTTAACTAGCCATAGAAATTTATCTAGCCTAGTATTATCTATAATAGCCTAAAGTGTAGGGATGACCTTCCAGGATCGAGAACAATGATACGAAGCAAAATAAAATGGAACACGCTTAATTTAAGTCTGAATGGTGAACTCGGGCGATTTAAATCTGGATTATATCTATTTCAGAACCCAAGCCGCGACTTTGATTCTGACGTTGAAAACTTTAAGTCCAGCAGTACGCATCTGCATCTCTCATCATGGGGTCAGGGAAAGGGCAAGATACGTGGTCATAGGACATGTGAATTCGAGAGTTTGTTTGTATCTCGCAAAATTCTGCACCGCATTACGAATAAGGGAAGAGAACACCAAACGTGGCGGACACACCTCCCTTTTGCCGACGCCTCCCACTCTCCTTTTTCAAAGCCGCCGTCCCAGGATACAGCCCTCCACTGCCATACGCCCTTGCGGTTGCCGGCTGGGCGGCATTGGGCGGTCGTAGAATTACCCTTACGCACTCGGTCAGAGGCATATAGAGCGAACAAACGACGCGAGATGCTTTTCATCACATTCCTCTCTGTTGTTTCATTCCGGTTTTTTTTTCACCCCACCAACCGAGACAACGCGCGCACTTCTGTGGCCATGGGAACACGGTTGTGACTCCCACCCCCCACCCACCTCACCCTTCTCAACCCCCATACGCCGTGGACATGTCGGTTGGAGGCATGGGGGTCGGATGGGCTCGTGATGGGCGCAAGGAAGGCGGGAGGAGGTGGTTGGGAAGGCATAAAATACGCGGGGTCAGAGGTCGGGCCGTTCTGGGTGAGGCTAAGCAGGACCCGCCCCTCAAGTATCGACCCGCGGACTGGGAAGAGGGTGGGGTCGAGGATGAAGGGCGGGAGTACAAGGGGAAAATGGATGTGCGGGTGGGATGGGGCGGAGGGAAGGGAGAAGAGGTGGGAGAGACAAACCTTCAGAGCGCGTACGTCACCCGACTTGAGGCTCTGGAAGAGCGATCGTCTCCTGTTTCACCTCACCCCACCGAGCTCCAAATCTCCTCCCCCCCCATCCGTCCGCACTCAACTGCCGTCCTACGAGTCATATTACTTCCCCCTCTTTCTCTCGCCAATCCCACCCTCCTCCCTGCTCTATCTGCGACCTCGTATTCCCTTCGGTGTACTTGCTCCTTCCTCCCTACACGCCCTTCCCCCGTCTTCTTCTACTGCGACCACCAAGGAGGCCGCTCTGTTTGCCCACCTTCCTCCCTCCCAAGGGTGGACAATTTTTAGGGTGACGTCGATCTACTCTGATGAGAAATAGGGAATAAAGAGGAGATTTTTTAGTTTAAATTCGTTTGACGGTGTCCGATAAACTAATCGAAAATGTTTGAAAAAATGGAAAATGAAGAAGTCTCCCCCAAAAATCTAAAACCGTTAATCTCCAGTTTAGAAATGCTTTCGTGACAGGCGGATGATGCAGACACAGAAATTTAACACAGAATGGATATTTATGAAATGAATTACTGGAGACAAGACTGGGTATCATTGTACAAACATTACTGCTAAGTAAAGCTTCTATGAGGAGCTCTTAATTAATTTTTATCAGTATCATATACTCTACGTCATTTTAATAGTTCTGAATAAATAAGTTCTGTCTGGTTAAAATCAAAACACGGTCATAAGGCATGGAAAAATAATGGTAAAAAAGAATAAAAGAACTTCAAATGTCTCAATGAAAGGCTAAAAAGTTCAATTATCTATAAGCGTAAGGAAATCTTATTTTCGATACATGTTTTCATGCATTCTATTTTATGTCCAGTCCATGTTACGACGCGAGACGCCAATCAAGGATGATGTAGAGACCAAGGCTGGAATAAATACTTGTTTTCCAGTACAAAATTGCATTGGTTGGACATTCGTCGTGATCCAATTTCACCATAGTACACCCGAATCTCAAAACAAATGTTGAATGCTGTGGATTTATGGATTTATCACACTTCTGTAGGGCAGCTATTTGCTAATATGCATGTATAAATGCGTGCTTAAACGTAACATCAAAGGTAGTATTTTTACAGACACATATATTTAAATCGGAAATCTGTAGAAAAATGATGGATTAGTTTCAAGGATTTGTAGGATTTATAAATCTAGAATATTGGGCGTAAGTTATGCGAGCGGGGTGTGGACTGGTTCATGAACTCAAATTCTGGCCGATTTAACACTTTTTACGTAATAGTTTGAATCCAATTTTCAAATCTCTCTATATGTAACAATTGACTACTTCTGGAACTCAATTAGGAATTATTGCAAATCAAATTTTATTGAAAAGGACGAATAATTAATATTTGCACAGACAGAAGACGTTTCAGCTTTTATTTTTAAGATGATGTAAATCTTTTAAGAAACAATCGTGCAGAGTTAAATATCCATGCATATTTTTAGTTCACGTAGTATTTTAAAATAAGTCATTTTATTTTTTATTTACTCCTACTAACGCGAAAAAATAACTGTTTCTATTCATGACGAAGACGCTACTCACACTAAAATGGTGATTTCGGCTCATCCTTTTTGAACAAAGCCGGGAAAGCTCTCAATCTTTACTTGCCTGCTTCTTACTGGAGGATGTCTCGCTTCAAAACCCCTCTCAGCTGCCATCTAAGATGGGTCACGCTCCATTTCCCACTCGCGCGTCCATGTCTTTCGTCTCTTCCCTTGTCCGAAACCCTTTGTGTCTTCGCGGGCATAATTGATCCCATTGGGAGTTTCAACCGGGGTTTTGTCAATACAGCCTTGTGGTGTAAAGTGCTGAGCTCCTACGCCACGATGCGGGAAATGATAAGTCGAGCGTAAAATAAACGATTTAGGTCCAGGGAGAACAACCGCTCCCCTAAACTCGTTATATAGTATACATGTTTAAATGCACCTTAAATGTTCAGGATGAGAAATTTAAAAACAAACCCTAATACATTTGTGAAGTGATAATTCTTCACTTGATAGTTTTAACTAAGTGATATCTGTAAAATGATATCCAATAACTTATTTTAAAATATGAATTCATCTATGAAGTGGAGTTTTAAACACACCCTGGTATTTATGGTTATGGTGGTAACAAAAGAAATTTATATTATAGCAAGTATTCCTAAATAATGAAATGTTAACAATCGCTATTTGTAAATAAGTTCAGTTGCTCCATATAATACAGATTAATTTACTAAATCCTCTGACAACTGAGTTTTCCCCTTAAGAGTAAAATGCTTCTACTTACTTAGTATTTATTAGAGCATGTAATGAATAGGTACAAATTTGGGCAGGAAGCATCTATACTAGTTTCCTAGACGTACATATAGTGCACCATGTTGTGTCATTAATGTATTTTAATTGTTTTATTGCTTTACCACCAATGCGGCTTAACGTATTACATAAAGATTCCTGGAGAGTTTTCTAATGACTTAACATTGTTAAACTTAGTAGATACGCAGTGATTCCTCAAAGATAGATTGCAAACAGCGAGAGTCCCTCATTATAGTTTATTAGCGGTAACAAATATTCGTTCCTAAAAGCACTTGCAACACCGTTATTCTGACGTAACTTTGATATATTTACAGTATGTACATTCTTCACTAAATATTGAAACAAAATTTCAACTTTATATGGAAATATTTTACTTTATTTCGTTATACTACATAAAACATTGAATTATCAGCATTATCGCACCTCATATTAATTGATAAATGAAAAAATAATAATTGAAAGGTGGAATATTAAAAACCACAGTTTACGGAGAATTTATGACAATTTTAGCCAACGTTTCAATATTTTTATTCCATTACATCCAAATAATCGCATAATCTACTAAAACTTCTGGGAGTAGAACTAAAATTACTCTCGAATATTTAATGCCTTCTTCTGGGAAGTATTTATATGGCTTCAACTGCACAGATATGATTTTAAAGTCGTCCTTTGTTCGATGAAATCTAACCTCATGGTGAGGGTGAAATAAACGATCATTTGAGATACATGTTCATCCAAATCCATGCCTAAAAAATCTCTTTCAAGTAATAAGTCCTGTACTGTGAGATAAATTAACACAACAGAGTGGGTGTACTCGTTCCTTTCTCTGTGGCGCCAATGTTTTCCAAGGAAGATCTCGTACGCGAAATATTACACTTGGGGAAAGCGGGGAGTGCCCTTAGGCGTCAACCGGAGTCAAACGCGGGGCTTCCGGCCAGTAGCCCAGCGCTCTACCCACTCTTTCTTTCACTTTCACGCCCCTTTGATAAGGTAATAACGCAAATAAACTAACTCACTTCACTTTTTGAAAAATATTAATATGACGTTACCCTACTTATATGTTTAAGGTGACATGGAAGGAGGAGGCAGCGTTGTATGTGGTGGTACATGCCAAGTTAAAATATATAACAAAGATAAATGGAAGAAATATATCAGTGTTTCAGCCAACGTTAATACTTTCAGAAGATAATTTTTGATCATTTTGTGAAGAGAAAAGTACGTGAATTCACGGTCGAAGTAATTAGTTAGTGCTTATTCGTTCGTGCCCACAACTAATATTAGAGTACTCTACGGATTTAAGACTCTAATACTGAGGATCCTTGCTCATAATCCGTGTTCAAGTTCCAATATAGTACATATGAGTGTGTGCTTGAGTTTTACTCTGACTTAACGTGGAGGGCACTGGCACTTGAAGAACTCCGATCTTGCGGTATCATGCTAAAAATTGAAATCCAGGATGTTCGGAGGAATAATATAAGTTGAATTACTCCCCGAAAGTCCTCCGATCCCTGAAACCCTAAACCAAACCTAAACACCTAATGTTTGGCACAAATGATCTCACCCTTAGTTTTAGTAAAAAACAAAAACTAGTAAGGCTTAATATCAAGATGATGCATGAAGGACTTGTCCATCAAGTACATAGCGCACAAGAAGGGGCAATAGGATGAAAATGCGTCATTTTTCGACAAACAAGAAAGATGAATGATTAGCGATGTGATATTACGCGAAGTTCTGAAGGAAATTTGGTGAGTATAATGTTGAACGGAAAACCTGAGATAGAAAAACTACCGCTCTCCCATCGTGACCCCACA
The DNA here is from genome assembly GCA_037158775.1 of Hetaerina titia. Classification (NCBI taxonomy): domain Eukaryota; kingdom Metazoa; phylum Arthropoda; class Insecta; order Odonata; family Calopterygidae; genus Hetaerina; species Hetaerina titia. Next base: position 67,040,457 of record CM073774.1, on the reverse strand, counting down.
TCTCAACGGTAAGGCATCGCGGTCATCAGATTAACCTACATCAGAGGGGGTCACCTGCAGGCATAAAAGACTGCAAGAAACAATTTTTTACGTCGCAAACTGAAACAGGGAACAGCTAAGCATTATTATTTTGACGGATGGAAGAGAGAGGGTGATGAAACCCGGAAGAATTACGTAATCCAATATTTACCGAGATAGTCGGGGATTCTCAAATTCACTCTTCACTTAGATGTGCCTAACAATAATTTGGCACTTTAATGCAATTTTACGCATATCATTAGTAGTCGTAAAATGTTGACAGACGAAATTTTAATCAGCTATCCATGAGAATACTTGAGCGATGGTACAATCGGATCGTGGAAGATCGCAACGTGCCACGTATAGCTTATTGTAATGCAATTGTCGGCATCTAAACTCAACATTCACATAAAAATGACCACGGATATATCAAGAATAATGGGAGCTTCGTAAGGAAGGAAAAAGTGTAAAAACTTGTTACAAAGCCAAATAGTCCATACAAAACAAGAGGTGAAAGTAGAGAACCATCGTATGGATAGGGACAACCCGTGACAGAAAAAAATTGGACAGTGGACCTTGTTGTTGATTGATGATGATAAAGGAGAAGGCGGAATGTTTGGAATGGCCAGATTTGGTACTGGAGAATGTAACCCAGTGTGATTTGACCCAGAAGTAGTGTGTCAATACTTTTCCACCAAAACAACAGATGATTAGGTTCATATTTCCTCAATGCTTTCACGGCAAGTGATTAACAAAACTTATCAATTACCCGAAATATGGCAGTTTTTTTATGATTTTTTTATCATTAAAACATATTTTGAGCTGATGTCGTTCTAAAATATTGAAAAAGAGTTGTGTCACAAAACGTTTCGAGGCAAAACTTAATTTTATATCAATTAGATACTCGAAGCGAAAATGTTCTGACATCGTGTCCATAGACGGAAAGAAATGGGCTTCGCAAAAAAGCACATGACCAAAGATAGCGACGGATAATCATATCGCACGAAAAAGTATTCATTTTACATAAATCGAGTTCATTTAATTTCTAACACGAAACTTTGAGGGCGAAATAAAATTTCAACGAATATTATCAGTCATTACGTCAAGCGTAAACGAGTTATAACTGAATATCAGAAAGTCGTTAGTTTTTAACAAAGATTATTTTCCTCGCTTTAATCACGGGCGTCATAACTTATCTACAGATAGGAAAAAGTGAAATTTCTCAACCAAATTATGCAAAGTGTGCATGGATACTCCACATAATTAATGGTGATGTGCATGAAGAAGCACGTGCCCGACACATGACAAATCGGTTGGGTAGGCCACGTAACGGTGTCGGCTCCTCGGAATCAGGATGAGCAGAAACCGACAATAAACAAAATTGTACCACCAGATGGTGCGGTTTCGAGCCCGCATTGCCCTTGGGCACATTGTCTCCCGTGAAAGATCGCGAGGACTTTCGCGGAGAAATTGTAGAGGTGGAAGTATAAGTAGCAGGATAAAGAACCTTGCCAGTCATTTGTCAACCGTGGAAACCGCTCGGCAGGCACATGTTTCAGTATATGTTTTATGGCTACGGATGAGCAAGGCATGAGGCGTAAAGTTCTCCTGGATAATAACTTTGGGTTTAGTTGATAACGCACGTGAGATCGTAAAAATACATCGTTTCTAATAGAAACGGCTGAGGAGAGAAACTCACGTGAACAGATTTTGAAGGAACGTTTAATTAACCAATAAAACGGTGTCGCAATGAACCATCGTTCATATTTTCATGCACTTATTCCGTAATCTTTTGCTTAAATGTTAGACTTTCTATCTAAATCAAATGACATTTCCTGAGTTCCCAAATAACCTGGTTCATATTAGATTCAGATGAGCTTTTGAAAACAGGCTGAAGAACGAAAAATACATGCTATAAAACCGAAAGAAAGGTTGAGTACACAAAAATTTCTATGCAATTGCATGGAGTTCTGAAAGAATTCCTAGACTAAAAAAAATTAAATCTTCTAGATAATGGGGCTTGTCAAATAGAAATAAGAAATTGAGGTAATGGAAACACGAAAATTAACTCTTAAAAACTTATGGTACAAAAATGTTAATAAATAAAGTGTTGAAACTATTATCAAAGCGAAATTATCTACATAAATGTGTATGGGTTGATCAAATGTTTAACAGTATACGAGAAGGTACAATCATTAAGAAAAAATATTAATTAGATTATTATTTTAAAATTTCCCATATTTTTCGGGATAAAAAAACCGATATTTCATACAGTTTTGGTTGTGGACAAAGACATTTAGTAGTATAGTTTTGTAGCGATATGGTTTTTATTAGAAAGTACTAATATCTGATTTTTTAAGAAGATCCCAGGAATATATTTGTTGAAAGATTTCTCGATTGAAATTCACTTAGGTAATCTATATATCTCTATAAATATCATCTTTATTTATTGATTTGCCAAGACCAAAACAGAGCATAAGAGAAACGGTAAATATCAATTTGCTAAACATAAATCTTAAAGATAAATGCAGACTGTTTTTCAGAACGTTTTGACGGTTTGGAGGACATATCTTGCTCAGTAGCATCATAACAAATAATAAAACCCAGTTAGTACGTACATTTCTTATTGAAAGCGAAACTTATGAATAACGTTGACGAATTTATTTTCTCTTCTCAGAATAAAGTGTTCCCCAAATACCTGCTCTATTCTCCCTATTGATTTAGCGCAAAAGTATTGTTGAAACATTCGTAAAGATGAATAAGAATTTTCTGGAGACTACGAGTAAAGGTTTCCTGGATGATTACAATTCCATGACTCTCGCATGAATAGTCACATTCCGTAAATATGGAAATGGAGGTTTTAAGCCTTTCTCCTCTTAAAGACTCCTGGGGATGGAAATCCAATTTCCAGATAAGAAGACAAATAATCGAGTTACCCAATGCCCTAATCAAAGTTATATTTTTTCATCCTCTTGTGCCTCCCAAGAGAGACGGAGTTTCACTTATTACTCGTTATTTCGACAACATCATTCTAAATATATATATTTTTTTTTCGTTTTAGCAATCCTCTCAGCAGATAACGAGGTTCCACTCAAATTCTAACGTGGCTTTTCCTACTCTTACTTCACGATTAGTTTTACTTCAATTGGTAATCCAATTACCCAAGGTCGAGGACATCACGAGTTCATTTCTCTGGGCTAGAGGCGGATATTGCTTGCATCGATCTCAGGCTGACGTCAATACAGATTATGGTTGGACACTATTGATTCTAGATTGAGTCAGATGTATTATCGTAGAGTTCGTGAGAGACATTCTTCGAAGTCAATACGTATGTAGGTGAGTAATCACGATATATACCCGCACTAGTAATGACAAAATGTTGCTGCTGTATAGCTAGCAGTACCTTAACAGTAGTTTTGAAAATAAAACATTCCAACAAATTTTCGCAGGGAAACAATTTTCTCCATAGGTGAAACGAATGCGAAATACTGCTTAAAAGACGACTGGAATTAAAACTTATGAGTATTAGCTGATGAATTTCGAACAAGTGTTACTTCATTCTGCAAGTAACTTAAGAAGCAACGCTATACGAATGTTGAAATAAGCAGGAAGAAGGCTGACATAAATGGTTACTCTCGGCAATGATTTAGGCGACTTACTAATGCAGCCATTGAAGGGATGGTACCGGCAAAACAAACTCGAAAGAATTTACGAATAGATGTAAATCAACAAAGATTTAACGCAATCATAGCGGAGGAAACGTTTAATAAAAAACGATTATTAATTTTAAAGTAACGTGTAACAGTAAAAAACGTGAAATGAAGGCCCATATGTGGAGCCCCGAGTAAAGTTTTAAGAAGTAATCATTATAAAAGGCACCCATTATATAATGGTAGATATTAAAATTAAATATAAACACTATAAAACCTTAAAGGTTGTTTTTCCTAAAGATAATTCAAACTAAAGTCCTGAATAACAGTCTGAAAGGAAGTTTAATTTTTTAATTAAGATTTAATATAAAGAAGTATTTTTTTAATGAGGTTCATTAATTACTGTTTTAAATTAAATTTAATTAAAAGTGAATTCAGCACAAAATTAATTAATATATTAATTGATTTTGTGCTAAAGAGAGACTCATATCATATTTCTCTTTGTCATATTTAGAAATTTCACATAAAACAGATACACGTAAAGCGTAAATTAATTCAGATGTTGAATTTCTGCAAAAATATTGCGAAATAACTACGTGTTTTAAGTGCAAATATCGTATGTGTAAGTAACCACGTATTTTTCCGTGATCAAAGGCAAAGTTGATTATGTCATGCATGCTACGGAAAACGCTTTGGGGAAAAATTCTATTAAAGTAACTAACAACAATAAATGTAGGAATGTGCAAAATTACTGCCAAGTAATTTTAAATATCAAACTCTTCATTTGCACGAAAGAAAGATACTTCCACGGAGAGAATTGACTAAAAATACAAGGTATAAGTAATGTTGATAACGCCATACCCGCATTTATGAAATATAACGCTGGAAATGGGTAACAAAGAGTAGTTATATCGTCTCTTTCTATCTAGAAATAGAATTGGATATTCAATTTCACCGTATTTTTATTGTAGGCAACGTTTTTATTAAGATATAATGTATGCTTCACTAATTTTGAGCGCGCAATTAACCGCCGATAGAAAAAAAACCATTCACAGCTCGTAAAATAACAAACAATGACAAACTAACGTACTAACTTACGTAGAATACAGTATTTCTAGTTAAATTTTTCTTTATCGATAATCGCCTTTAAACGTTTTTAACGCTAGACTAATACGTCAGTAGTCACAGCTGATTTCTCGAAGCCATTTGGAGTTGAGGAGGAAATTACACATAACCTTAGCGGAGACTTTAACTTACTAACGTTTCCGAACGTTTTCACCCAAAAAACAAGAGCACGATAAGAGCCTGTGGCACTATTTTAAATCCCCTTGTAGGAAAAAATCGGAAAGAAAGGATTACGGAGATAAGAATTCTCACATATACCCAATTTGAGGACCATAGAGTGGGTACTGGGTACCCAGCAAACCCAGGAGCTTATTTAGTATTTTAGAACTGAAGAGCCCAAAGAGGCTCTGAAAGCCAAAAAAGCACCTGAGAATATCATGCTTAGATCTACAGCGTAGGAGTCGAGAGGAAGGGATCTTCGCTGCGATGAACGCCATGGCGGGAGAAAAAATGGTAAGCAATTTTTATTTTCAATTCCAGACAGAACTTTTGTTAAGGATGCCCACATAAGACAATAATATTTGACTAGCATGGCATGAAATGGGTTTGGATGACTTCTCTTTATGGGAAACATCGGAAAGGGGAACGTTCTTCCTCATAATAATCTTCGACTGTAAAAAATATAAGTGTTAAATGTAACAAAGAAGCAAATAACCTCGATTTGATTCCCAATATATAAGAGTGCTCATAAAAAAAATTAAAAATATCGACAGACGCTCATAAAAATCGCCAAATTCCATTAAAACAAATGAAACATGTCATTCATTTAGTACGATTACAAACGCACATTTCGGGGTCAGAATTGGAGCATCGATCTTGATTGGATCGGCCAGTTAATTAAATATTTCATTTTTAGTAGCCGTGGCATCAAAATTTCACTACACTCAAGAACATATACTAAATGCAAACTTGAAAGCTAAAAATCAGACATTTAAGAAGATCCTAAGGTTTCCAGATTTTTCTCGGATAAAAAGTGATATGGTGTGAAAAGAATTCGATCTTTTAAAGACTCACCTTGAAAAAAGCAGAAAACATGGAAATGTATTCTAAATTGGTTTAGGCACACCCGAATTTTTCACATCGAAAGGTATATCGCATTTTTCGGTATATCACCCTTTAAGTATTAAATTTCACAGGGGTACCATTTTCCATGCACTAGACAGTTGCGGTATTGTGTCCAATGACATAGATTAATCGAACCAGGAGAATTGGATAAACGTCTTTAATAGCCGAACAGATTGAGCATTTTTGTTTCCCATTCTTAACCAATATTACACGAGGAAAATTGAATAAGAAACATAATACGAAGATTCTTCTTGTTAAAAGCTTCACCTCATGCAAGGATGGAAGCAAATCAATCATTTTAAAGCAAGTTTTTCTTGGCCGTGGCGTTTTCACGCACTCATTTTCTGGTTTTTCGAATTTCAATGGAGAGACAGGGCGTTTATTCCTCAGCATCTCACCGTTGGGATCCAAGGAGGGAGAGTTTTATTATTTTTTTTCCTCCTTTTTTAAAGAGTACACTCCAGCTCCAGTTATCGAGCGGTGGCGGAGAAAGGTATAGTCGGGACGGTTATTCGATTTATTAAGTGACGCGGCCGGGAGGGAAAAGTTTCGAGCCGCGTACTAACCATACTTACGTCGCGCAAGTTGGGCCTTTAAAGAATCATTGATGCGCTCCTGAGGCGGAGTAATTCAAACGAGCAAAGAAGTGAGCTCCAAGCACCCGAATGCAATACGCATATATGTAGTAATCACATGTGGCCTCTCGATAGTAAAATTTTGCTGGCTAGCGAGATATTTGCTGAACACCATTTTGCATTGGAATACTATAATAGACGATGAATGCATTAGCAGGCACAAAAAGAACGTGTCAACATACAAATTAAACTTACGTTATGCAGTAATTATTAATGGATGTGGCGCGCTCAATCCAGCTGATAATTAAAACCTATACAAGATAATATACACGAGATAATTATTACTCAAAAAACGATCAGGAGTTTAGTAAAATACGTTATAATTTACTCATAAACTTAACGGAGAGTATTGGAAAAAAGATGAGCCTACTAGATGATTGATGAGACAAGATGATGGGATGAAAACTCAGTGAAAGTGGTTGTTGGATATCATATTAATCCAGGAAAATAAAATACAATGAGTAAAGACAACTTCACTGTTTATCTAGACGATAAATTTAGCAAAAAAATAGAAAAGAAAACCTTTTCCTCTTTCCCTTCACAAACATGTCATGAGTGCGCAGCGAGCTAATTCGCCCGACACGAGCGTTCTTGGACATGAACGTTGATTACTTGCTGCATCGTTATTCCAGAGAAAGCCTAGATTTTTTATTTACGAAAAAAATTCAACATGCCGTCAACGGATCCTTGGTTTCATACTTATGAAAAAAAAGAAAAATGTTGCATTATGTATAGTTTCTCATCGTAGCCCTTGCAAAATGTAGAATAGGTAGTGAAAGAAATAAATCAATTGACCCTTTCACTGCGGCTCTGGTACTTGACCCACTCCTTACGGAGGAACAGTGACTGGTATTGTATTTTCGTTAGTTCTCTCACGCAAAGAAATAAAATAAATGAAATAAATACATGGTATCCTATTAAATTTTATTGTTATTGTATTAAATCATACTTTAAGAATAGTATCTTAAAATAAATAAGGTTTGGTAATGGGAAATCGGACAGAAAGGGAAAAAAAGAGAGAGCAAAGCGTGATGGTAAAATATTTCCTCAGCACTGTGTCGAGAATTACATGTCCACAGCAGCTAAAGAATTTTAAAAAATTACAACGAAAGAAACTGATGCTCTTCCTAAGAAAAAAAATTAATAAAAACTAACTAAATCTGTGTTCGATTTGGAAATTAAAATGACATGGAATGGCTTATCATGGAATAGTGGGAAAAAGACATACTTAAGCATTAAAAACATCAAAGAGGTTGAAAACCGACGTGTAAAGTAGAGCATTGGAAAGGCGGAATATAGTATATCATAGAGATTAAAAAATACAAAAGCGCTCCTGTAAAAATATAAAATCAGAGGTAAATATTTTATTACAAAGTGCAAAAAGTATTGCAGATCAAATCATGTTGAGGAATATCATGATTATGTCCTACTCAGAGGTATATACAAGCATAAACGCTTGAGTGGATACAAATAATTACTATTTTATCAATGTTCTGTTATGTAAAACTTTTCTCCAACACGAGTGGGTATCCTTCTACTCCCCCCAGCACAAATATTCGTCTGAAAGTTCTAAGATTAGTATAAATAGCTTTCTTTGGCACTTTACTTAAGAAAACCCATCACAAGCTAAGGTATTGTTTGAAGGCTGATTTTTCCAACGCAATTTGTATTCTAAATTTTAATAACTTCGTAGCTGTTTGTTTAACAGCTAATAACTTTTTTGAGGTGATCTATTAATGTGCTCTGGTCTTAAACTTCGAATCTCTGCTCCGCGAGTACCTTAAGGTAATTTTAATATGAGTAATTTTCATCCTTTATCTCTCTTATTGACCAGTACATGCACTTCTATACTCTTGACCTATCTATCTCCAAGGACCGACTACCCACATTTACATGAAATCAATGTTAACTGAAAATTAATCAGCATAGCGCCTTACTTTGGTATTCAAGTAGTATATCAATAAATATAATGGAGAATCCTTTCTTAATTCCCAGTTTAACATTTTGGAAATCACATCAGTTTTGATTTCACATTATTTACATTCACACTAAAGCTTTTCCCCAAAGTAATGACTTCCCGGTGGCATTAAAAATAAAAACAGTCCCTTCGGCTGACTACCAAATAAAAACTTCTCCAGTTGATTCATTATTTTAATGAATAATGATTGAAATCTCTTAGATAACCGCCTTAAGGAAACTATCGTCCGTACATTCATAATGATATTAATCAATCAAATGGTTGATTAAGATTATTTACTACAGAGCTACCACAGAATAGGCCACGTGACATCTTAAAATCACGCTTTCAGGGTATTTCATTTTTGGTCTCAGTGAAGCTTGCCGACCAAGCGCTCGGTTTCCCGTAAAGTTGTTTCAACCAGGAAATTGTACCTTGTAATTGGAAGAATTTTAAAGCATCACATTCTAGTAAGCAGCCCTACGGTCTAACAATCGACCTATATCGTACCCCATCCTCAAATATGACCAAATTAATCCGTTCCACCTACTTGACATGCCTATCTCAATATTGTTTTAACTTTTCAGTTAGAAATTCAGAATAAATGCTACGAGTAATGACTGACGGTCCCACAATTACTCATTAAGACGTTCCATCCAGTAATCCTACTCATTCAGGTAGGAGTGTCGAGTAAAAATCCAACTAGTTTAATTCAGATTAGACAAGTATGCTCTAATATTCCGCAATATTTTTGGCCATCTCCTCTGTTCATCTACGACGCACGTCTCATTGAAATCCATGATGCATTTTAGTACCCAAAATAGCAATTTCACTATTCAACGTGCGTCTGTAAGTAATTATTTCACGAAGTCGAAACAACGTCTGTCAATTAGAAGAAAATTGTATTGCGTCGAATTTGGACATGATAGGGAAGAACGTGGCATACCATATTAACGGCCCTGAAATAAGAAGTTGACGAGTCAAAAGAATATATTTCCTAGAGCATGAGTAAAGAAAGGGGGTTTTTAATATTAAAGAGACAGGGGCATTCCATCCCGAAAGAACTCTTCTGAATAATAAAATAGGAAATTTATTCCGGATTCTTATTCTGCCTCATCCTTTTCTATCCTCAATTTACATTCGGTTTCCAGCTCCTTTCACAATTTGAATGTGGTATTTTATAAAATCACATGAATCATTGGAAGTACTATTACTCCATGAATGAGACATAAATGAGACAAAGAGGTTCAAAACCACCGCATAGCCGTATTTCAGCTTTTATTTCACCTTATGGTGGATCTTAATATTTTGAATGATATTATAACAGTAAAACCTCTATGTACTCATTGATATATTGCTGACATAAAAAATCTCAATTATAAATGCATATAGAAAGTCCGTACGATATGCAAATTTAGATATAAACATTGAGTAACATTTCCAATTTGATCTAACAAGATATTTCAGTAGAACAATCATTCCAATTTTCATAACTTTATACTAAATGGTTGATAAAAATTAAGAAATTTCCAAGCTCTCTAATGATTACAAAATAAACTAGTTTCCTATCCTCTAGGCCTTAGACTGCTAGTCCCACTAACTAGCTGAAAAGATCAGTTCACTATAAAGATATATGTGACTTTCACCATTTACTTAATTTAGTTGTATTCCCATTAGCTTAGTTTAGTATTTTTTTGCGTAGCGTCTGATATACAGGGAGAAGGTGTTTCACCTCATTGGGCTCCCATATGAGTGCTGGTCTCACGTTGGAAATACAATTGAGGTAGGAAATAAGAAACTACCTCAATTGTTCATCCCAAAAAATGTAATGGACTGGTATATATATAAATACTAGCAGCTATTCAGTGATCATCGGTGATATTGAAAAATTAAAGAAATTCTGCATAATTCCAAGGGGGTAAATTGACAATAAAAGTTATTTTTTGTTTTATCTGAAATCAGAATAACAATTTTAATATTCATAACGATCTATTTCTTTGTGAAGAATCTTGGAAGTGTAATAGATAGGCTCTCTTACTCAATTTTCCTGAATGAAATCCATATTGATACTTTCGGAAAACTTCAATTAAAATTCAAGCTGTGCTATTTTCCAGTTAGCAGAACGTCGGCAGGAAACGCAGATAGTGTTGGAAGGGAACTAGTTCCCTAATGTTAACGTGCCAACAGTGCAGTCATTGACAATATAAACCCTAGAGCAGTGAACAAAGCTTCTACTCCTCCCCTAAGTTAATGATCTTTACCCAAAAGAATGCGTTTTAAAGAACAAAGCTCAATGTCATACAATGAGTTTTGATCTACCACGATCATCATTTATCTAATTTGCTATTGTCAGTCCAACACAGGTGAGATTCAGGATGCTAAATGTAGCTAGCCATTCAAAGAGAAAAAAATCAGTTGAAATCAATTAGGATAATTAAGGACCAAAAATAAATTCATTAGTTGAATTTCACAGAACTGAGAACTGTCATTAATTCAACATTAATTACTAGTTTTCATACATTGAATCATATACTTTTGCCAGAATATTAAGCTAATCTAATAGCAATCGCGCCCAGTAGCAATATCGAGGAATTCAAATAAATCTTATCTGCTTGAAAAATACCAGCAAAATTTATTGATTAAAACATAAGGCCAATGAAATTAACAAGTTAAGTTGAAAATTGATGTGTAGTATGTGATACCGTCAGCTGAAAAAGTTACTCGGCCGTGTTTTTCGGCTCTATGGTACCAAGTGCACCTAGAACGTTAATAGATGAATAATCAAGCCAAGTGAGACAGTGGATTCACAGAGAGGTGACTCCGTGTGGTATATCATCTTATGGATGAGAAATCCTTGAGAAAAGAGAAAAGAGGAAGATAAAATGAAGTGAGATTGCATGTGAGGCTCAGACTGAGCACTTTGTCATAAGATCAGGGCATAACGGCAGACCACCCTTTTCCCGCTTGGGAGGGAGATAAATCGTTCCCCTCTGGCGATAATGGCGGAATACCTTCTGGTGACGCCAAAGAAGAAGTCAGTCGAAGAAAGGAGCAACTGATCATCTTACACTCAAAGCGTACCGACGTTAGAGCTGCCTACCATGATTAATAAAATGGACCCTTTAAAAGGTACAGCATTTTATCAGTAAGTACTTCGAGATTCAACTCTTTAAACTCATTAGAAATTTTCTAATTTTCATTTGACGAACTGGTTTTAATATTATCTTCGGGTATTGACCATTGGTATAAAAGACACAAAAGCGTCATTATATGATTTTACATTAAATATGACTTAAGGTGTAGAATCGGATCGCTTCTTCACGTCTTCGTATTTTTTTTCAACTTCAGCATGCTATCATGAGAATTTGATCACGCGATTTCAACGCTTTAGGATTATACTTTGTTTAATAATCTCACCTTGAAGGAAGCGCTTTTGATATCTCCATGATTCTAAAAGCGCCGTTCTTTTCTTATTGTTTCTCGTATTGCCTTTTTCTCATGACGAATACTATTTCTAAATTTATTTCTAATTTAAAAAAGTACATTTTATTTTTGTCTCTAAACTTCCGCAATCCCTCTTTTCAACGACAACAAAATGGCATTCCATACCAAATACTAAAGTTAAAGATAGTTTTTTGCCCTTGAGTATGCCAATTAACCGGCCAATCATAAAGTAAAAGCCGTTTGTTAATATATAAATATTGGCGCTTCAGAACACAGTTTTACTCCTGCAGCGCCATCTACTAATTCATTGAGAAGCTATAGCAGCATTTGTTTTCTTTCAGAAGTCGTTCGTTTGTCCGTGCAGGGAAACAACATTGTCCGCGACAATCGTTGATCACGCCAGCTGTGAAGTGCGTTCTGTCATACGATTCTTGTGTACAAAAGGATTGTTATTGCTGAAATTCATCGAGAAGCATGCCTATTTTATGGACCTACAGTTATGAGTGAAGGAAAGGTTAGACAATGGTGCCGTGATTTTAAAAATGGACGAACAAATGATGTGATGAACAGCGAAGTGACAGACCCAGTATTCTGACCGATGAAATTTTTTCGCAAGTGGAACAAAAACTGCGATGTGATCGTCTATTGACGATAAATGGCCTGGCTGAACAATGTGCTCAACTTGGACGCATTGCTGCCTACAATATTATCACGGAAAACCTCGGATACCACAAATTGCCTGCAAGGTGGGTACCGAAAATGCTCACAGACCAGCACAAAGAGCAAAGAATGTCCAGTAGACGAGAGTTTTTGGACCGTTACCAACAAGATGGGGATGATGAGACCTTCCACGTTGCGACTACTTCCTCTTCTTGCACTTGAAACAATGGCTTGGTGGACAACGTTTCGAAACCGAAGAGGAACTCAAGAACGGCGTTGTCAATTGTTTTAACTCTCAGGCGGCGAGTTTCTATGCAGAGGGGTTAAAGAAGCTGGTGCAGCGGTACGAAAAATGCTTAGAAGTGAACGGCGATTATGTAGATAAGTGAAGTAGGTTTGTAGCTAACTAAAAGTGACAATGAAATGTGTTTCATATGAGTATATTTTTTTCCTGTGGCCAAACGGCGTTAACTTTTTGAGCATGCTTCATATTACATTCTTTTTTTCACATTTTGTCAAATCATTAATGGTTATGCTGCCATAACATTGGCCCAAAAGTGTTCATGTTTTTGCTGTATTTTCCCTTCATGAATGATTATTACGAATGGTTTAACATTAACCTGGGACCAATCTGTATTTTCCCAGGAGAATACACAGATTAATCACTTTTAATAAGATTTAAAATATCTGCTTTCAGGTTCTGTATTTCTTTTTTGATTTCTCCGGGCCTAAAGTTATTTCAATTGCTATTCCTATCAGTTAATGTTGTATTTAGCTAATATTATCAATTCATGTATCGAGTTGCAAAATTATTGAGTATCAGGCGTCTCTTCGATTTTTCTATTTGGTAGAATTCTTCGTTATGTTATCTTGTATCGACGTGCTTTTTCCATACAATGTTCAACTGTAGCTTTAATGTCAGCCTTTTTTTAATTTTTGAATACGTACATTGTATGTGGAAATATATTTCGCGTTCCATTTATGATTCTTCGATTTTTTTCAGGTACAGAACAGACATTCCTCCATCATGAAATATCTCTTTATGTTGGTGCCCTTGTAATTTAGCTGGGTTTGCCTTGGTTCCTGGATCACATTTTACATCCAAAATTTGTTTTGTGTGGTTTTCAAGTATCACATTTTTTAGATCTAATTTATTTTGCGTGCTGTTAGTTATCTGATTTTCTCATATTTCATTTTATTTTTCCTGTTTATCAAAGCAGTTTAAAATAATATTTTTGAGATTCCATATCCTATTCATCTAAATTACGATACCTTTTATATCTGCGCATGGGGCCATCAAACCATTGAAATAGTACAGAATTTACTATCTATAAACAACGTTTTAGAAATATTTTGAACTAAGTGTATGTAACTATTCCGTTCATTTGCCCTTTACCATTCTGTTCTACTCCAATATCTCAAAAATCTCCAACCTCCGCCCATAATCTTTCTTCTTTGATCAAATTTCCGAGATTTGTAATCAGTTCGTTTTTAGCGATAGCAGCAGCAGCTAGTCTATCTAGCATAACGCCAAAGCAATGTCTCAACGTAGAAGCCAGAAAAAGAAAATAATCTAGACAGCGGAACACTCCCTTTTCGGAGTGACATCCCATAGGACCCTTACTTTAATTGATACGCATAGAACATAACTAACTGCAAGACGAAGCAGGGCTGATTTTCAAAAAAAAATATTTTTTTAAAAACTTCCGGACGAATTAACATCCGCAACCGAGAAAAACACAACTCAACTGTACGTAATTAATTCCTTGAAAAAATACTCCAACCACGAAAAATAATTTTCTGCGGAGAGGAGAAAATTTTACACTGGAAATAGCAGCAAGATGTGTGATGCGGCGAATTTTAATGGAGGAGCTTGAGTGTGGCGGGGCAGGGTGGAGATATCGTGCTGCACAGTAGCTAATTACCGCACACTGCTTACGATTGCGGATAATCGGCGGAAGGGGAGAGGGGAAGGCGGAATAAGGGAGGGAGGGACTGGGAACGAAAGGATGAGTCCCACATCCACTCAGTACACGGATCGCACTGGGATGTGGCAACGGGTATCGACCAATGTATTAACGGCTACATTTCGATGTCGGGGATTAAACGATGGTCTCCAGAAGCACTGATGAGCGGAAATTATATTTTTGAAATTGAGGGATTGGGATTAATCCGAAAAAAATTTCAGTCAAGAAATTAGAAAAAAATTATGGTAATAAGAAAATGCAAAAGTTAGGAATAATTATTTTCTTATTCTTAAAATGTTATTTGGATATAAATCTTAAGCATCGGTAATAGTAGTAAGATACCTTGTATTTTCTAGTAAATTAAGTACTTTCCAAGAGGAAGCAGTATATTAAAATGTTTTCTTCCCATTTTACTGAAATATTTTCTTCAATTACGCTCGTCTCTCTGACCTGACCATTCTTTAAAAACATCTCCTCTCTCATGTTTCCGAGAACCTAGATCAAGTTTTTATTCTACCTCCTAAAAGTATAATAGTAGGGTGTCTAGATTTATAAATTTACTAATAATAGGAGGTTATTAAGTAGTAGATGAATGACTTGTTACTTTGCAGTGGTGTAATCATAAGTAGCCTCCAAATTGTGGTTATAATGGTACGATATCAAAAATTATATCATTTCGAAAAAGCTCTCATTTCCACCATTGAGTGTTGTAGCAGGTAATTTGGTGGTACATAGAATTTTCGAAATGTAAGCAAGCGACAGGAGAATCTGAATTCAGGACCTATCTATTGTTGGCAAATGTTGCTATGCGTTCAAAAGATTAACCTCTCATTCGACAATTTGGGTAATTCCCTTGGAGACGCCCTCCATTTTCCATCCACGATGAAAACTACTATGTGAAGAAAACGTTATTTTCCAGATTCAAACTCGGGATTTTGAAGTGAGAAGACGTCGTGCAAAACTAACCAATATGTTCCCGTTTCAACGTAGTTTAACCAAACGGAATAGATTTTTGGTTTGACTATGTCACTTCAGATAGGATTATGCGACCCATTTCTATAAAAACTACTTGTGTAAATAATGCTAAATAATGTTATTTGATTTGAAAGAGCTTTGAGTTCTTCTCAGAATTTGTTTCTTGTATTTTATATTTAATTAATCACTTCACCTTGGCTCAAACCGTTGTCGAATATGTTACACTTTTATGCGGCAAACTGTGCTTCCGAGAATACGTTTCTTTACACACAGTTGATCATACACTGGATTCCTCATCAGAAAATA
This sequence comes from Hetaerina titia, assembly GCA_037158775.1. NCBI lineage: Eukaryota > Metazoa > Arthropoda > Insecta > Odonata > Calopterygidae > Hetaerina > Hetaerina titia. The sequence goes on along the minus strand of CM073774.1, from coordinate 67,024,655 downwards.
TTGTATGATGAAAACAGATAGATCCGCATTATAATAAATCTATCTTTCATTAAATGATTCTAATGTGATGTTGCTTGAGTAAATGTATGCAAAGAACCCTGGGTGCGATTAGAATTTCTGTTGTGCGCAGATTTAGGCAGCATAAATTTCCGTGATTTCCGTCAGACCACATTTGTCTTGCGGACACGTAAAATGTAAGGTGCAGGATGACGGCGTTGAGCAGCAATCAATGGTTTACACTAAAATTCATGGTCATATGATAAAGGAGAATCCATAATTCAAAGAAAATTAAGGAAGAGCAGCGTTATAACACGGTGGGATGCTTGTGGATACGATTTACAATTTGACCTCAATCCTGCTCAGCCGGAGCACTCGTTTGCTTAAGCACTCATTTTCGGAAGACAATCGTAACAATTACGTAATTGGATCTCCGCCAATCCAAGGTTTCTAACACCGTGCTCAAGCCTCCCTTTGGTAAAGGGGATCTAATCGACGCCATTTATTGATTTTCCTTGTGGCGTGCTACAGTCGAAGAGATTTAATCAGTTATTACTAGAGCTGGAATATTGGAACATTGGCAGAGAATTTAATTAAAATCTATCATTGGTAAATTTTAATTGGCCACTGGTCAATAGTAGGCTTCCAGTATTTCAAAGTAGATAGATTTGAATTAAAAAATGGGAATACAATATTACACGAAGTAATTTCTTGTTTCTAAAAACATTAACGAGACAATAGTTTATAAGTTCAACCACTAATCCTGTTCAATTACTGCCGGTGTAGTTTGTTACCTACTACCCTACTGCAAACATATTTATATTCATATTTGTTTTTCAGTCAGTCAAGGGGTTGCAATGATTGCTGAGTGAAATTCAGTGCGATAGATATGGGATGAGAATGAAAACTAATAAAACAGAGGTCATGCGATTTTCTATAAAATAGAAAGGCTAAGCTCAACATTAAAATAGAAGGGAAAAAGATAGAGCAGGTAGGACAGTATCTCGGAAGTGTTATGGACCAACACGGTCAAAGTAGTAGGGACGCAAGGAGAAAAATTGTAATAGGGAAAGAGGCTTTCACAAGGAGGAGGGAGTTGATGACGGGGACGTTGAGCAGGGAGATTAAGAAAAGACTCGTAAAAACACTGATATGGAGCGCGGAAACGTGGTCGCTGAAGCAGGAGGATAGACGTAGATTGGAGGCTTTTGAAATGTAGGTTTGGAGAAAAATGGAGAAGGTGAAATGGACCGAAAGGAAAACAAATGAGGAAGTACTAGGTATGGTGGGCGAGGAGAGGAGTTTGTTGGGAGAGATCCTATGGATGCAGGAAAAATGGATGAAGGGCGTACTGATCGGCAGTGGGATGTTGAAGAAGGTAATAGAGGGGAGTATGTTGAAGAAGGTAATAGAGGGGAGAATTTTGGGCAAATGAGGAAAGGGCAGGAACAGTATAGGGATGTTGGACCGAATGAAGGGAGGAAGGACGTTCATAGAGATGAAGAGGGACCTGATGCAGAGTAGGTGGTGCATTGGGTTTTGTTAGGAGTCACAAAATATTTATCTAATAGTTGTATCCATTCAAATACCTACCTTAACCGGTAGATTACCTTTTAATAATTTGGTGTCAATCCATATATATCTCAAGAATGTTAATAAATTATAGTAATTACATACATATTTATTCCCAAAGACAGGATTATGCCGATTCTTTTCAAAACCAAACCTCGCCTGTCTAACTTCTCCGCACACTTTTTTCCTTCCGTCATCCCATCCAACAAACCTATCCTATTTCTCGCCCCTTCCTCATTTACCTAACATTCTCCCCTATATTACCGTCTTAAACATCATACTGCCACCCAGGTTCTCCCCTATACAGTAGTCTTCAACATCTCATCGCTAATCAAATTACTCTGCAGCCAGTCTTATTTTGGAGCTATGGAGGCAGATATTACATAAATGTGTGCCAGAAATTTGCCTGAAAGATTTTATTCCGGAGTTATCGCAGTACTTCCGCATCACCCAAAGACGGTATCCTTTTCGTAAAGCTAGGAGTAATTGACTATCGGTGACGGAAACTTACGGATGTTGAAGGATAAAGGACTGTCGACATAGAACAATATTGTGTCACTTTCCCTCACTGTGAAAATCCAATACCTATTATAAAGAAATAAACAATATAGGAATGAAAAAACGACCAGATATAAAAAAATACCTCCCCAGAAGTGGAGGTAAGTGGACAGTGGGGATCCGGGATGCGGCCTCCAGACGCATAAACGCCCTCTCTGTATCCAGCATCACGAACCGCGTACCACGGAATATTTTTTCCCTCCATTCACTCTTCCGGCCACTTAACGGGTGCCCGAGACTTTATATCCCCTATCCCTTCCCCGGGCGTTCCCAGTGAGATTTCAGTCGTGCGGGTGTAGGATTTACGGGGAGAAGGCTGACATCGTGCTTCGGAATAAGATCTACGAGTGGAGGAAGGGAAAAGCTTTCCGGGGACAGCAACTACGTCTAACTATTGTAAAAAAAGAAGGCGTGTTACGGGGCATGATAGTTCACCACTAGTGATTATAGTCCGATCATCATCGATGACTCTGTTTCAGTCGGGATTTGTGCTCGAAAAATGAGATTCCTTTTATCACTCCTATTGGCAGCCAACGTACCTCAACTTATCGTTTTGGCTCATCTACCATTAGACGCCAAACGACGCTATGGTTATTCCCTCGGTGTCGGCGTTTAACTCATTTCATTTGTACTTACCTAGCCCTTTTAGCCGCGGTTGTAATCTATGTATCTCCAGTGGCTCCAAATCCAGGAGGATTGGACATTATAGGTATGGAACGTGGGAAGAGTTCGGGTAGGAAGGAATTAGCACTGGGGGAGTTTTTTCATAAGGAGAGGAGAGTTCGTAGGGGTAAGGGAGAGAGAGAAAGAGAAGGATATTGAGGGAGTGGTTTAGGGGGAGGTATGGTCGGGAAGGCTCAGGGGATTTATTCCATTTCCTCTATGGGGACACCCACAGCAGCGCGTCGTATGAAGCTGGAAGGGCGAGTGGAAGGTAGGTATAGAGGTAGGTATATTACATCTACTTGCGCTTGCGAGTTCATTTACCTCCCTTTAGAGACTCCGGACCGCTGGAAATTGCCGCTTTATTTTATAGGCAGGCGCATGTAAGACCGCGGGTCGACGGAACAGGGGGACCCGGCCGGAGCGATGTAAGCGGCGGGGAGTAGGGGATAGGGCTAATCCTTTGCCTCCCCGGGGTGACGTAGCCGAACCAAACCTCTCATTGCTCTCTTCCCTCCTCCTCGCCTCCTGGACACGCACACACAAACAAGGGAATTAACACGGTAACTCCCAAAACTTTATGGGCACGCCGTTTCCTCCGCTCCCATATAAAATCGTGAATTCAACCACCTTTTCGGAACCCTTCTTGCTCATCTTGTCCGAGTACGTTTTTCCTTCGAAAAAAACCATTCCCTTTGCCTCTAAACACCATCTCGTGTGGTGCGAATCTCTATCGCTTCCTTTATCTCTCTTATAATGAAATTATTTGCTTCATTCGAAATAAAGACTGGATTCGGTTTTTAATCGTTCTATCCAAATATCACTAAGTAGTAGATAAACCTCAAGAGCAGGAAGAAATTGTGTGCCTAAGCCGGACAAAATCGGCCGGCCAGCTCGCACTTCCTACTTCTGTTGAGCCCAGCGTTTTTTGTTTCCATGCTAGTCTCGTAAGTGCTTTACAAATTACCCATTGGCGGCAAAAAACTCGAATGAGGATTTCTCCGATATAAAATGTTTCCTTCTCTCATTTTTTTCCTTCTCCGGGCAGGTATGTAATGCTGTTAATATTCATCCCTCTCAAGTTTCATGAACAAATAATTATATAACACGCTTAAGCATTAAGTGAAGGGTTGGTCCATTCTGAATAAGGACTCCTTTTCACAATTTCCTTCCAATTCCTAACCACTATCATTTTTCCGAAGGATTATATTGAACCGGACCGAAGAATTACCCGGAGGAGCTCATACTTATTAGACAGGTTGGTCACCAATATTCTAATTATTGGTCAACTCTAACCACTGTAGGAAAAGTAAGAAATCTTGACTCTTGGCTACCAAGGGTTGTAAATACTGATATAGTCTCAAAACGTTGGGTATATCCTAATAAATTCCAAAAGAGTTGTAAATAACAAATTAAAAACACTGTATTTTAGATAATAATAGTAATATTACTTTCATTTACCATTGAAAAACCACATCATTTTATGATTAAAATCAACAAATATCCGGGCAAATCTTATAGCGCTACATTGCATGGTGAAGATAACTTTAGGAGTATTGACTGTATGTTAAATATTTTAGCTGTGCTTTTATTTTTGTTTGCGGATTTAATTGTTAAACGATTAGCATAAACTATGTGCCTTGGCATAGTGCGTAGTAATAATATTAAAATTACTCATTAGTTAAAATTTTAATCGTCTAGTATTAAACAAGTACTTTTCAATAGATTTTGCGGTATCCTCTTGTCTAACTTAGAGAGAAAGCAGTCCAGTTTCTAACATCTGGAGTTTAATGAGAATATTATTATTAGGTAATCTACCGGTTAAGGTAGGTTTTTGGATGATCAAATAAACATTTTGTAACTCCAAACAAAACCCAATCCAGCAACCTAATCTACATCAGGTCCCTCTTCAACTCTGTGTACTTCTTTCCTCCCTTCATCCCGTCCAACATCCCTATCCTGTTCCTACCCTTTCCTTTAATGATATACTAAAATTAATAACTTATTTTTGGGCGGTCAGGTTCACTCCTGAATCAGGACAATAGATTAAAAAAAAACTCCGATTGCAAAATATTTCACAGTGGTGGCACAATAAATATGAATGCAAAAACATCTTTACGTACAAATATGAATTTCTTGTCATTACGCTTGTCACAAATAGTTCCTCTATTTCGTCGGAGTGTACAGAAATTTTTATTCTCTCGGCACACTGTTTAACTCTGTCACTGCGCCTCCGTCAGTTCGTTGACTCTTCGCCGTCAACCTTCCTACATATTGTTATTTTCCGTCACCAGAAAATTTATTTTTTCTCTTGAAAAGAGAAAGGGAGAATAATTTTTCCCAAGACTCCTTCGCCCTTCACCCTAACTCCCTTATTTCGTTTCACTCCTAGACAACCGCCTCCTTTTCAGGAAGTTCTCGCGCTCATGCGCCCCCGAACCTGTGTTTCCATAAAAGTTTCCATGGCAATAAAACTCCGTTATACTCTCGTTTGCGCCGCCGTCGCCTGAGACCACCCCTCCCTCTCTCACTGGTTTACCGGCGAAAAAAAGAAAGGGATGGAAGGTCTGGAGGGAGGGTGACCGCCTTGACCAACGAGACCGCGTTTTCTTCCGTTTTTTTTTAATACGCACTCGCCTTCCGTTGTTTGCAGGGCAGCTAAACCTGGGGGGAATGTTAACACACGTGATGTTTTTATTGAATTGATGTCTCATTTTGGCGTACTCTCCGCGAAGCTCAGAGGCTGAAAAGTTTAGAATGGAAGGATTTAATAATAAAAGAGAGTTATGCCGGTCGGCAAGGAGGAATTCTGGCAGTTTTCCGTTTCAGAGCGGAATTTGGAAGGCTTTTGGTGCGAATGTTAATTTTGAATACTTTTTCGTCTTTCGGAAAAACGGCGCATTCTTTGAACTCGCAAAATGCTACGTTTCATTAATTTTCGGAGTTATTCAAACGGTGGGATATTATTTTTTTTACAAAGCAAGTTTTCGGGGCACCAAGGATTCATGTTGAGAAAATGGTTGTTGCGTAACGTTCAAATGTTAGTTTAATCAAAATTCATACGTAATTAAGTAAGAACGAGAACTTTATTTCCTACGTATTTCATTATTGAACATTCATGGTATCGTTGAAATTGAGAGGACAGTAAAGGAAAAAAGGGTTAGGTGCTACATGAACTAAATAATGAATAACACAGCAAGTGAACAATCGAAAAAGCTCAAAATATATTTATAACCGTATGGTATGTTCTTGATCTAAATCTATAAATACCTCTTGCCTATATCCGTGAAAGCTCATATTTCGGATCATTTTGACATCATCATTTCATTTACATCTCTTATTACTCTGGATATTATGATACATTTAAAGAGGCATTTACTGCCAACGGGCAATAAAACGCTGGGCTAATAATGTTTAAACAGATTGGCAAAGAGGCAAATTGTATGACGAACCAATACAACTAATTTCGTGGCCTGTAAAATATGATAGATTTTGCTAATGATCAAAAATACTTCAAAATTTTAACATTTAAAGACAGTTAGATAAGATTGTTTTAAGAGTATTTCACAAATAAGGAAAATTGTTGATTTTTAATGACAAATCGTGAAATCAATTAATAAAGTTAAAAACCAGATAATAATTTTATTTTGTAGTTTCGATTCTTAGTCATAGTGTCTACTGGTCAGCGCGTAGAAGCTCACCGTACGAATATTGGAACACCAAAAAAAATTAGACATAATTGGTGAAAAGTATGAATAAACTCCATTGAGCTGAGTGCCAGGCAGTACTGAAGAGTAGGAAATTGAGTAACAAAACAATCGAATAATAAACATCAGAAAGAGAGTATAATATTATCAATAGTCTTAATCGGTGACGGTAAATGCAAAGTCGATTACTATTCCCCAAATTGCAACTGAACTGACAAGCGATAGCCACTAGGCTCAAATGTTGGTATGTGTAAATTTTGTCGACGTCGGTCAATAATGCATTCCTTCCTCGAATTCAAAAACCTACTCCAAAATTTCATTATTTGACACTATGAACGAAGATAGTTCTCCATAAAATCGTTCAACATCATGATGGACAAGCTTTATTGACAAAATATTTCATTTGAGAAAGTAAAGAAAGGCATTCGAATTTCCCATCAATGGAAATTTTATATGAATATTGGATAAACTAATAAAATAAATTGGCTATGTCATTATATCAGGATAAAATCAGAAGCATTTTTCATTAATTTCAATAACACGATTTGCTTAATATGTTCTCCTCCATCAATAAATCTGAAATTAAGAAGGATGAAATGTGGGTGTGGAGAAGAATGGAGAAGGTGTACTGGACCGAAAGGAAAACATGTGAGAAATTACTGGAGATGGCGGTTGAGGAGAGGGGTTTGTTGAGAGAAATCCTATGGAGGCAGGAAAAATGGATGAAAGGCGTATTGAGCGGAGTGGAATGTTGAAGAAGGTAATAGAGGGGAAAATGTTAGGCAAACGAGGAAAGGGCAGGAACAGGATAGGGATGTTGGACGGGATGAAGGGAGGAAAGAAGTACACAGAGATGAAGAGGGACCAGATGTAGAGTAGGTTGCTGGATTGGGTTTTGATTTGGAGTTACAAAATATTTATTTGATAGTTGTGTACATCCAAAAACCTACCTTAACCGGTAGATTACCTAATAATAATAGAGTGCCAGTCTGTGGGAGTGAACAAAAACGTATCAACTAAGCTAAAAAGGTAATCGAGGACATGAACATCGGAAAATCGGAGCAGCAAATATTAGAAGCATCTGAAATGTGGTTCTAGAGGAGAATGCAGAAAATTATGCGGTAATGTAAAGTGAGGAAAGAGGATACATGTAGAAGAATAGTAAAATGAAAGTGCCAGATGGGGAAATTTGTGGCAAAGAACAATTAGATGGATTGAACACACATTTAAACATGATAAAAGGGAAAATCCCGCAAGTAAGTTCAAGAATCAAATACATAGGCATCAGTGGAATACACAATAATACAGGAGCTTCAGCGGCTTAGGGAATTAAAACCACAAGAGAGAAGAATTAATGGCTTCAGTAAACCAATTTTAGGATCAGGATACTGATGATACTGGAATGGGATTCAATCGGGACAAGCCAAGAGAAAAATAATGTAAAAATGCCAAATTAATCGTGCAAATAAATTACAAATCACAAATAACCGACCTGCTACCCGGTCTTTGTAGTTGATAATATTTGAAACCTTATTTCTACATTCACTTGAATACGGAAATATTATCTCTACAGCCACCTAAAAAACTAGCCCAGAGGCATATAATTAGGTGTTCTAATAATGCGCTGGGAAATATGTATTAACTTCATTAGATTATTATGGATAAACAATCTATAGTTGATGTGTAGCAGCTTTCTAAACTATCCTATTTTCTGCGGTTCCCTTGAATCCTTCCAAAGTTTTCATCAACTGGTTCTTTAAACAAGTCCTTGGCAGTTTTCTGTTATTTTCCCCTATTTTTCCTTCAGTTGTTTTCAATAAATATCACATCACGAATCATTTATCTCTCAAATCACCCGTGAACGATCAACTCCAAATATTGTCAAAATATCAGGAATTCATTGAAAAACTATAAAACTCTAACGATGTAGGTTATAGGGGGTAGAAAATCGTATCCTGCAGTAACATAGAACTTATTTAAAAAATAAAAGTTAGGGAATCTTTATGTTTGATGCTTAATAAAACGTCTCAACCTCTTTCTCAAGTGGAACTGTCTTCTATTTGCTTTGCCCTTACCACGGTGTTGAGCATCTTCTTTGAATTGCACGTAACTTGTATCATTTGTTTAACCGTCAAGAATCCCCGCCTTTTTCTTCCTCTTCCTATCTTTCTCTCAACTTTCTCCATTTCTCTACCCGACCGTCATATTAGACCTGACAAAAATGTCTTCTTCCGTTTGATATCTTGCAACAGTTTCCTTCCCTTTCTTGCTCTAATCAGCATCTCCTAGTGCCTCAGAACACTTTGCTTTAAGTAGTCTTCTCCACACCCTTATTTCAATCACTTTCCGTATTGCTTTTGAACCGTCCTTATTTCGTTTCCATACGTTTTAGTAATATTTCATTGAAAGTTTTTTAAGCACTATTTCATTTCACCATAACCATTTGAATCCATAAAATGGAGATTTCACCTGAAAGACATCCGAAAGATATTGAATTCGTGTTTTTTTACTGTTCCACGGAGATTGAATTTCTCCAGACCTTAGCGATCGCAGACACATGGTATTCCCATCCCCATTGTAATTCTCGCCCTTAATTTCAATCCGGGCCGAAGTAATACAAGTTTACAATCCATTTAAAAGGTGCTGCCGCAAAATTAATAGTCTTCTTTCTCTTCTCCTCTCGCGGCCTATTAGAATCCTTCGACAGTCTAGGGGTCGACCCATTTCATCAGACGCCGCGGCGGCGCGGCTGTGGGCCGTAAAAGTAAAACGCGAGAGAAGCAATGGGGAGGTCGGAGCATCATCCCTTCAGGAGCAAAAAAAATACATGAAAGAACTGGGCCACGTCATAAGAGGATCTTAAAGGATGGTCCTCGTACCCACCTCCACCCTATATACTCTAACCCTTTGCATATTATAACGTCAGATGGTGCACCCGATAGGAGACGAAGAAGAAGACGGCGGCAGTGGTGGAGAGACAGCGGGTGTAAACGGGAGGAGATCGATGGGAGAGCCGTGCCCCCGCTTCGCTATCGGTCTTTCTGTGATGCGGGCACTCCACCCCTCTCAACAAATAACCTCCATTGTGCCGGGGAGGATACTCCCGCCTCCCTTTCTTTCCCTGTATGTGGATTCCCATGAGTAATGCAACGGCACAGGGCTCCTTTCCATCGGCTATTTGTTGAACCTCATTCGAGGACGGATAACGCGATGAAGTCCTCAAAATTTGACAAAACAAGGCTCCGGAAGGAGGGAATGGTTCTTTCTCTGTATCTGTGGAAAGAAAGAAGAGGAAGGGAAAACGAGCACATCTCTAAATGGGGCGGAACTCTTGTGCTTCAGGGAGTCAACATCTTACCCCTACAGAGGTTTACTTTACTAGGGAGGGACGGACATGGGCTGCTGAAGTAAAAGTTTTCGCTTATCCTCGAATAATGCGTTTTTTCCACCAATCTTCCTGTCAACATCGTTGAGTCTCATTCATAATGTGGGCCAGTAATTTGTTAGACTGAATTTTCTTTAGATAATTTCAAATATTTCTTTAACAGGGACGAATTTTGATATCTATACTTGTAAATATTCCTCGATTGGAACGATTCGATTGGATATGCCAGCATCATCCAAAGTAATTGACTCGAATGTTGGTTTGATATGTGATGGTAACTCATAAAAAAACTTAGTTGTGCGAAATATATGGCAGGGTAGAAGTAGGATCTTTCCTTCAACTTGTTTGGAGGAAGCTTAAATGTGTTTCTGGGCGTTTAGTTGAAGCTTAAGTAGATGCATAGCTCGAAATCAAACCGTGACCCTCCGGTAATTAACCCGGAATTTACGCACTGTAGCATGTAGGCACGTAGTTGCACTCAGTGTCACAGTTAGAAATGCATGCAAACGCTTTAAAAGTGATACGTCCCCAACACGAAAACTCGCACGTATTATAAAAGAATCTTAATCGTAACACATCTTAAGATGATTTCACCCATTAGAAATTTATTAAATTTGATGTTAATATTTTCAAAATATAATTTATTGATTGAATTTTTATTTGTATGCATTTAAGTATTTACTATTTATTTCTTTCATATTTAAACCATTAAAGTGTCATAAAACGCTTTAGTTATAGCCTTATTTTATGAGCCAGTCTTTGTCTATACGTAAGAGAAATATCTTTAATCAACAACATGCTACAAATGCATTCGTATATATTCGTATTCGCAAATGCACTTGCATAGTGCACAGATTGTATTTTATACACAATATATATAAAATTAGGGGTGTGGTAGTCCAGGTGATGCCTCTAGGCATCTTTATCTTCAGTGTGATTTTCAAGGCATCAAGATCTTCCTGAGAGACCACAGGCAGCGGTGAATGGGACTAGACCCTCTAAAATGAAGATGGTCTGATGAGGAAATTCACTCGCTACATAGGGCCTCTTTATGGGAAAAGCTAGCCTTTCAAATAAACTTTCGAATTGGTTGCTGTGGGCTTTTTTTAATTCCTTAGTCCATAAACGAAAATATTTTTATCCATAGAGTGTCATATAGACATCAGCCATGTAGACAAGAAAGAAATAACCCAACGCACAAATCACCAATAAATAGATTGCAAAATTTGTTGAGTTACAAAGATTGAGTTGAGCATAAACCTCAAAAGTAATAGCTGTACAAAATAAATCCGTAATATTTCAAATTTTTTCGAGCAAAGACATTTAAAAATCTTACGGATAAAGGCTACATTTAAATTAACATTTGGTTTTTTTCAATAGTACACAGACGGAGTCATATTCACCTGCAACTTAACATCCAATGTGTACATACGAAACGATTTAAAGGACAAATTACAGCAAGAATTCTTTCCAAGTCATAAAAGACAAGATAAACATTGAAATTTTTTTTAATTAATTGTATTTAATCGCTTACATTCCCCAAAATGACTTAGATTACACATATGAGGTAACAAAATTATCGACGGGAGGAATGAAAAAGGTACACAAATGAGTTGTTTGAACAAACTTGGAGTTATGTCTATACCGTCCAAAATTGCCAATGCTTATCCCCCACGAGGACCGATGACGTAGTATTCCCCACAAATGGATGAATATCCATTTATTTCGAGCCTATGAAAATGAAACATTAGAACTAACGTGTAGTTTGTACTATTTACACGGAATTTTCCATTCCAACGTTTCGCAACCTGGAAAAATTCGGACGCCTCACGAAAAACGTAAGAAAATGAATATGACAGGAGAGTAACAAAATAAAACATAACGGATTGATATTTTCGGTTATATCCTTCGATATTCGTTCCAGTTGCCGACTGCAGGTTCAAATGGCTCAATACAAAATACGCAGCTGATGTTCCGACGTGAAACTGATACGCCATGACCCTGTCGAGCACCACAAGGCCAATAATTCCCAACGACATTTATAGTATTTCGAAACGGTGGGGAGATAAAAAAAAGAGCATTTATCGAAAAAGCGGTGAAACGGGATTACTGCAAGTAGAACAGACACTGATTAAATTTTCCCCTTGAGCAAATGAAATCAAAAACGCTAAAAAAAACGATTGTATCAAAATTTGAAGATCACGCCGGTAAAATAATTGGATTCAATAGAAAGAAAAGACAGAGGGCACCAAAAAGGAAGAACGAAGTACTCGAATAAAATGGGTATTCAGCAAAAAATATTCTCATGGCATTGTTTCTGCTCAAACATCTTCTAACTAGGCAACAAACGGGTAGAATTTTCATGAAGTTAAAGCAGTAAATAATGTTTAACTTTTCAATTAAGATGCTCTAGTTCAATTTGCTTTCTTGCCATGGTACGCGAAGAAAATATTTTGACTGAAATTTTAGCAAGTTTAGAAAGACTTATTTTTAACGAATTTGTAAAATAAATCATATGCACCTATGCTCACATTAAAATATTTCAAAAATATCGTAAATAATATTTATCCTTTCAGAATTGTACCGTCAATATCAATAATTTCATCACGTGTTGGCATTTTATCCTCTCTAGACACATGCAAAATTGACAAGACAGATTTCCACAGGGTTTATTCTTACCCGAATGTTATTTTTTATCTTTTCTGCATTAAAATATTTTGTTCTTAAACCTTTCGCATCTGATAGTGGTTGAAACTCCGGGAATTGTTGTGATGTGCCCAACGTAGGACGCAAAACGAACGACGACAAAATAAATGAACACAGGAAAGCTGAATATTATTATAAATTGACATGACATTGATAAGTCTAGTTCATAATTATCAATTGTTATAAATATATACGGATTAATGGGAATCTTTAAGTACTTCTTAAATAGTTGAATAAAAGCAATTTCAGTAAAACCTACACAAATTCCTCGTAAGTTCCCAAAGATCTGATCAAACCCAAGTATGAAATTATGATCATTCGGCAGATCTTTCAATCGTAGAGTACTTCTCTACACATAAAAATCTTGAGTAATAAACTATATGCATTCCTATGTGATAAGTTTATTCCTTGCAAAATCTTCGCATAATTTTTTCAATATACTTCGTATAATTTTAATAAGTAAAAGTAAAGTTTTTGGTTAAAAATGCTCCTCGAACACATAAATTGTTTTACTTATTGATGAACACGACAATTTCTTTATCATGCCAATACTATTTAGACATGAAACTTTTCACTTCATTATCAACACGTACACATAAAATATATTAAATTATTCTCAAAGATTAAGCTCTCTGAAAAATGGATTGAATTTGAAACTCGTAAGATTTATTCCTAAGCATCGGCATACCTGAGTGAAGTTAATTCCAGGAGGGTTCTCAACCAAATTACCACAGGTTTTTTTTTAACATTTTTAATATATGACGTTAAATAAATTATTTTCTTGGAATAGGCACACTAGGAATCCAAAAATAAATTAGCCATTATATTTATGTTGGTAAAGGCTAATATTATCGGTCAAAATTATGTGGTTAAATTTTTGTTGTCAACAGTAGCGTAATTGGCGTGTTGTGTTCAATATTACTTTAATTTTTTTAATTGATGCGGACACGTCGATCGGATCACTTAGACAAAACGGAAGATTGGAGGCAAAATAAAGCCAGAAATCCGGGAAAATTACTGCGATCAATTGATGTAAAAAATAGGGTTACTCACAATTAAACGCTAACGTCCAACTTGAAAGAAAACTCAAAAAAATAAAATATCTGAGGTGTAAAAAATAAATTGAGTGTGACTGAATCCATCTGATTCGCAAACCGACAGCCGGACAAAGCCAAGGAATCTCCTTTGAGATTTTATCGCCTTTGGACGTGTCAAGGATAAATTGCACGCTCATATGATTCCTTCAATAATAGGCTTGTGACGTGACGATAATTAAAATGAAAATCTTAAAATTTCTCGTTAAAGTCGATCGTCCGTTTGATTCACATTAACGGTGGCTGTATAATCACCGCTGTCCCCACGGAGTGCCCAGGATAAGCTCTGATTGGCGATTGACCCCTCACATAACTAATTCTCCGGCATTCTCATACATAGTGCTCCCCTCTAACCTCCTTTCCTTAGGCACTATCACTTAAATCCGAGTGACATCCAAACTTTGAATGCAATGCACAGCGAAGATCGACCAAAATGTAGATTTATGGACAAGTCTCTGCATATGCGGACGACGTTTTATCGCAATTCGCATTTACGAGTTCGTACATTTGCGCTGACTGTACGATGGCTGACCAAGAACGTGGATTTACACCAAAGCCCCCAGGATTCGTTAATCTGACAATACGTAATATGTTAACTTAAGAGTTAATGTGTTATCGTGTGCGGAGTTAATGTCGTTATAGCGGGAACAGACAGGTTTTCTCTTTTACGGATGGTGACCTAAAACCCCCCGCCACACACCCTTGCGGCGGCTTGCGGGGTATTAAGTAGATGAAGATGTAGATATAAGTATGGCAACATACTCAAGGAAACGAGCGGCTTCAACTGAGGGGTAATTATTTTGATGATTCCGGGTCCAAATCCATTGGATGATACAAAAAAACTCGTGCCTGAACGCCAACTGTCTGATTATCTGAGTAATACCCAGGAAACCGTAAATAACCACTTGCGCTACAACACGGAATCAATGATTAAATAACATTTTGGTTTCCTACTACCTATCCTTACTTGAGAAATGGTCCTCCTGCTTAGGGAATGCTATTCATTGGAGGATTAAATGGTGAATATCTAAAAATTACGAAAGTATTGCTATTTTGCTGGTAATACAAAGGCAAAGTTGTCCTAAATGAGTCAATGGGTCACTTCACATTTTTTCTCCGTATACAACCTCACGTTTCTTTCAAAAGCATGCCATTTAATTAGGAAAAAACTGTTTCGTATGGAATGGTGCACCATTTAGATTTAGCACGTCGCCATGCAGAACCATTGGCACTCGCGCTTCATCCAAATTCCATCGTACCGTTCAGACTCGTGCCTCGCACGGACCTGCCCACTTGACGAGTTCACTTATTTAATGCCCCTGCCTTCCGCCTCTCTCCATCGAAGGGCTGCCCACGCACTTTCGCGTGCCTGGGAACACACCAGGGTGGTAGGACGACCGAATCGATACGTTATTTACAATTTACGAATGGCAGGACGGAAATGGAAGGGAGTTCTTCTATTGCGTTTGTCGAAATGCGTAACGAAGTGACGAAACGAATGGTATTTCTCATTTTCAGAATAGAATTTATCCAACGACACCTTTGACATCGTTCCTCTAGGGATATCATCCTTAAATTCGATGTAAATCGTTACATGTAAAATATACGATTATAAACAACTCTGAACGGATAATTTTTCTTGAAAGAAAAATATGAAAGTGGTTTTAAGTGAGCTATTGTGAAACTTCCAACAGTAACTAACAAAAAAAATCCCAGAATAATATAGAGTGCTCACAAAAAAGTAATTCAATCCATGGGAAAAAAAATTTGCAAGGGTAGTCTGAAAAGTTTCTAACAAATATACAACACATTTTTTCTGAAATTTTCTGAAATTTTTGAGGTCGGAAACTTTTCAGACCGCACACATATTGATCGTACCTGTACAAATGCTTAAAGTCCTTCAAAATAATCTCCCCCTACATCAATAAAATTGCAGAAACGTGTCTGTCACGTCTGGAAGGTACCCGGAAACCGACGAGACGTTCGACGGGAACGTCACTGAGGAACATTGTAACATATTTTTGAATATTTTCCACGGTCTTCCTATGCTTTCCTTTTAGTCCTCACTTTAGTCGGGGAGACAAAAAAAGTCACACCGAGCCAAGTCGGAACTGTAAGGGGGCTGGAAGACCACTGGCAAAGTGAACCTCCAGGCCAAGAAGTTGGCAACGATGAAGGACGTGTGGCTGGGCGCTCCATCGCGCCATGTTACAAAGTCGAAAACACACTTCACGCGGAGGCACTTTTTTCCACTCAGACTGCTCGGATCAAACTGGCGACCGGCTGCGTTGAAAGAGCAAACCCCCCAACACATTCCCAAACCGGTTTTACCGCGCCGCCATGGATGGTTGCGTGAGAATAAAATCATGCGCATTACTTGCATAATGGGTCATGCACGCAGGATGGACGTCATACTACACTCTTCGGAAAAATAAGGGAAATAGTCTGGCGCAAGGAAAGATTAAAATACCCACTCATTTTTATGCCGCACAGTCACGGATCAAAAACAAAACTAAACGCACGAAACACCAATCTCTGATCTCTTGCCTGCATTTATTTATCAGGGAAATTTCCTTAAAGAACATAATTACTCACAGAAATTAATTAACAAAGAAATTAATCCAATCACAGACAAATACGACGAATCAAGTAATGCAATGTAGATGCCAATAAATAAAATGGAATCGACGGGGTACACACACATTTGCCAGAGTAGGCATATGAAAAAAAAACATCTGCAGCTGCCACGAAAAGATCTACAGTCAAACGACAGTTGTGTTTGACAGCTGGCTAATAAAGGAAATAAAGTAAGAAAGCATCTCACCGTCCACAGACGAGATGTGACACCACCTAGAGAGCAAACAAATGATCAGGAGATTAATTGATCGGAGAAACCACAGGGGAGCAAGGAAAAGGGGGGGATAATAACACCCTGGAAGGAGGAACTCGAAAAGAAACTCTTTCCAGCGGAGGCACAGATGTTTTTGCATGCGAAGTTGGGGAGGTGATAGTGCCTCACACACCCTCCGCCCCCTACTCCTTCTCCAGATGGAGGAGCGTGAGGTGAGACAAAGGAGGTTAAGCTGACGCAAACAGAAACGTTCACGTCGGGGTGGATAGTGGATGGGGACCACCAGAAACCTTAAGAGCAAGCTGAAAAGCTGTGCTGCGAGATGGAACACAAGCAGGAACGATCGTTGAGTGGTTTTTGCGACGCACTTATACCTTACAGTCGGCACTTTTGGGCTTGCTAAACATCCAGTTTTAAGATATCCTCAGACTAGGTGAAGAGTGGGAAGAGTGTGCCATGACAACAATGAACGGGATCCAAAACAATCGGTTAGCCTATTACGCTCTCGAAACGTGATCGATCGAAAATAACGGTGCGACATCGAAAATCAAAGTGGTGTGTGATAATTCTGGTGACCTAGTTTTGAGTATATTCAGTCGAAAATTGCCTGCTTCAAAAAAAAACGAGTAAGGAGGACATTAAAGTGTCACGTATAAGGGATCCAGCTGGGAAACCACTTAAAATCGAGAAGACTCGTAGCCATATTAGATCGATGGAATGATATGAGTGAGGTGAATTACACTGCCGTCATAGAGGCGGATAATTGAAATGAATTATTCAAAATATCACTAAATTAGCAAGGCGCTATTCGAGTGAGAAAATGAGAGATGACGAATGCGGGAAGGATTTGATATTTTTTTCTCGTACAATTCTCTATTAGTTACAACACAGATCCAAGTTAATTTTTAGTTTATTAAAACGACGATCGTTGACGACTTCTTAGTTTATACTTTCTTATCCTAATCTTTTGTCCAATCACACAATAACTTTTAACAAGTGCAATAATTAGTAAGCAATTGCTGCAAAATGGTATTACTCTGCTATTAAGCGACGGTTTCCATCCTGTAAAATGGTAGTACGTAAAATTAGAATATGGAAGTTTAAAGAGAAACGATATAAAATTGGATGATCATCTTGCATATGGAAAATTATGACAGTTTTAAGTAATTGATCGTGACATTCCATGTCCCGAAAATTTGAGTGATTACGTTATCAGTATTTGAAACAAATATTAAGTGCAACCTTTAATTTATATTTTTATCTCCTCAATCCAGCCAACGAAGTCAATTCGCCCACCTAATATCTTTCAATGATTCCTGTTCGCGAAAATCCTTTTTATAATTTAAAAAACGAGATGGTCAAAATAAAACGTATCATTAGATCAATTAAATAAGAAGAATAATGGAAAGAATATTAAATGAATAGATCAACCAACGAATAGAAATTGGCCATAATAACGCCATTTTATTTTAAAATATTAATTTTAAATGTTGTGCAGTAACTTTCCGTTGTGTAGAGAGAAATAATTTGAATATTTTATCAAAATAAATCAATGCCAAGACATATTCGTTAATATAATTCTGCCTTGCCGCAAAAAAAGTGGTTTAGTTACATAGGCGTACCAAATGGTCAAACAGTACTTAATGATTTCTTTGCAGCTGAATAAATATACGTCTATATTAGTACAATATTATAATTATAAATATTGGAACAGTCAACAATGCAAAAAAATGTAATTTAAATGGGCTAAAACAACTCTACGAAGATATTTTTTCATACAATTGCTTGAAAAACTACATTTTTATGCTAACTTTGTTTTTTTATTATAATTGAAGGTTTGATTTATTGAATTCTCTTCTGTAAACCAGTTTCGTGGCAGTTACTTGGACTGCTACGTCACTTCCTGAGCAAAGAAAACGTCACAATAGCGACAGGTTTTTTGTCGAAAAGTATTTTATGCCCCCGGTTCCTTGGCCACACCCTTGAAATTTGTCACAAGGTAATTTTTCACGTCCACATCCCACCATCGTTAAGACATCTCTTTCTGCGAAACTAAAATTTTAGTCTCACGCAAAGACTCGATTTAAGACGAACGTAAATTGCGTAACTTTCGACGATAAGAAAAACCGTGTAGCGGATCTACATAATTGCACGGCTGAAATATGCCTCAGTACCATTCGAGATTTATTTTACACTTAGAGGAGAATGCGATATTGCGTGAGCATTATTTTAAAGTTTAAATTAAAGAATTCTTTCATGCATATATTAATCAAGGAATACGGAGGAATGGGACTTAACCCCGTCCATAGTAACCAAGCAATCCCTCATGAACAGAAGAATCGATGGCGAAAACAACGACAGACATAACTAGTTCCTAAGTTCCAGCCATATACTAGGTTCATCGGCTATCTAGATAAAATGTGATTTTGTGTAATTATTTCATACCGATTTTATACAAATAGTTCCTCTGCTGGACACGCGTATATATAATATCTTACATGAACAAGATCTAATCATTAATTAAATACTCTAATTTATAATTATTGTTCACTTAAATCTGACGCTCAAATTTCTCAGGCATTGAATATTTTTAGTTCTAATTCAAATGGTGATATTAATAAATCAATAAAAAGAATATTCAAACGTTATTTCTTAATAATTTCGACGGAATTTAGCTCCGTCTTCCGTCGAGTAGAAATTTAGTTGAGTTTGATAGCAAATATACAAAACAAATATAGGATTTAATGGATTATGAATGAAGAGCGAGGGTCTAAGTACTGGAATACAAGTCCGATTTTTTCGTCTCAATGCATTATTGAAATATATGGTAAAAATACTGATGGAAGGGATTATTCATAGTCTCTAAGAGTATGTCACGGAAAATTTTAACCCTCTCAAAGCTAGATCACTTACAACGACGAGGCACTGCCACCCACGCCTGCGAATGAGAAGTGCATAAAAATTTACCCTGATCTCCTATTTTTTGCCCCGCCAAGAAACCTTTCGGGTCCCGTTAATCACGCAGCAAGGGTGCGACTGATAATTTTAAGAGTGAAGATGCTTACCCTCCTCCTTGATAATGGTGATTTCGCTCATGCTTTATTGCAGAGAAAGAAGATTCACTGAAAGCTCCACCTCTTACCCATGTATTCATATTACGTGGGTACGTAAAAGGCGGTGTTCACTTCCATCAATGAAGGCGTTTTTCGCTTTATACTGAAAACATTTCAACACAGAGAAACTCGAATGTTCTTGAAAATGCGACGCTGTAGTCTGTAGATATCAATCCTATGAAGGAGAACGCATTTATATTTGGCTGATTACTACTTCTCCTAAGATGCAAAAATATCAAAATGAATTATTCCTTAATCTCCAGTAATATCAACTACTCTATTATCCGTTTACTTGCGTAATTACCATACTGTGGTTAGCGTTGTGATTAACCACTGATAACAACGGCTGTTTTAAATTGAGACCGACCAGATGTGCTCAAAAAGCAATGGGAATTTTGTAATTTTTCATAGTGATTAGTACACCATGCGTTCTTGTAACTAAGTTAAACGATCAATAAAAGCCTTACTTAGGTATTAAATACGTTTGTGTGGAGCAAAACAGAACGGAAACAATTCAAGAACCACCGCCATAATGCACCTGCTCTCACTACTCACACTTATTCGTGAATGTTTGGCCCAAATGTGTACGGTAAGGATGTCCCAACCTCCATATTTGTCATGATTAGATCACTTGCGATTTTTTTCTGTTCTCACAGATTAAGAGAACCTTAAAGGGTCCTCGTCTTACAAGCATACGTGTATATGAGTTTTAAATTCATCGCCGAGAGAGCTTAAAGCTATACCAAAGATCGAGTTCCAGATGCGTTTCGAGGATTGAAAAAAGCACTGATATAAGCTTATAATATCTAATTAGGACTACTTTGAAGGAGATAACATTGATATAGGCGAAAAAAGAAAATTATTTCCAAACAACTCAAATTCTCGTTATATATTGATCACATCTCGTATGGCACTCAAAATTTTCGTTTCATTAGGGTTTAAAAAATATAATTTTCTATTGATGCTAATTTTTGGTCATGTTTAATGTTCTTGATCGGTTAGAATCTGAAAAAATTATATGATGACGTTGAAAAACAATTATATTACAAGGAATATGAAAGAATAAGTCTCCTGAACGGGAAATAAACCGAAAATTTAGCTAATTATGACCATGTTCACAAATAATTATGGATGAAAGAATTTAATTTCTCACTTGTTCGTGTGGATAAAATAAGAATTTCCATCTCAGTCCTTTGTTAACGCCATCGAAAAAAATAAATTAATACGAAGTTTAAAAATATTTTTGATCCGATCGATTCTTGACACCACCCCATCAATTATGTGCATACCAATAATTTCAAAATGCAAATCGACTCTTACTTTAATATTCAAGGACATACATAATACATATCGTGCACAAGTACGTTTCATTTGATACATCAAAACAAAAAATATTTCAATCTAAATGAAAGGAGTGACTTTTTTGTGGACTAATGTAACGAGAACTCACTGCATCGATGAATTAGTACGGGATGAGACATCGATCTAATCTGGTACTAAACTCTCCAAAGGGACTCCAGGAAAATGATTACATCGAGGTGACGAACATGACCGACGAAATTTCCCATCCATCCCATCTTTCGCGCGCTATCACCTTCGTGACTGGTTACGCAAATGACCACTTCCGAATGGGCTCGTGGCGTCCGCTAATAACTCTGGGGTATATCACTCGTGAAATGAAGTCGTGAGCCTCCGAGCTCAGAGCTTACGCATTAATGCACGGCAATAGCGGTAGAACATACAGGCAAGAGATAGAGCCGACAGGGAGGGGTACTTGCCAGTCGGGAATTTACATACACTTGCTCGTGTGAGACCGGAGTTCAGAATCGGCTTTGAATCTGGTATTGTCCAAATTATTTTGCTCTTCAAGGCGCTCTGCGACGCACACAATCCCAATTAATTCTCAAGGAAAGTGTATTAATTATAAAAAAGTTTTAAACAAATAATAATAGAATGTATGAAAACAAAAAATCAACACAATATATCCAGCATTACTCCGAAAGAATCGAACTAATTATACTCTACTACTTTTTGCGACAAACTACTGAAACAGCAAGTTAGTTGAAACCTCTCCAACTTCTCAAAATAACCTTCCTGAAGACATACTCATAATTAACAACGCGGAAGCCATGATTCCACGGCCATCGAGAACGCTTCTGCAATCGGGTCCCATTTGCCCATTGGAAAAAGCGGTTGGTCCGCGGCCGAGACTTAGGTTAGTTTTAGTCGCAAGAGATCTTCTTTCAACTTTTGCACCCACGAACGCACATTTTACACACAACAATACACACATTCACCTAAATGTTTCACTCAACTGACAACGGCTTTCGATGGGCATTAAACCACCTAAAAAGGGAAAACGGATGACTCACAGTTCTTTTGCACTAAACGACGTCATTTTAAGTATTGAAAATGTCTCTCATTTGGGCGACAACTACGTAAACCCTGTTAACTGTAAGATTCAACCCCTTAAGCTTTGTATTATAAAAACTTTCTCGCCTATTTTGAGGTCAACTAAATCTTTCTATTAGAACTTTTATTCCCTTAATTTGAACCCATTCCGGACAACTTGAATGCACCCCATATTTGATTCGCCATTGTGGCATTTATGCGTACATTCTTGTCTGTGAGACGAAATTGGTCAAAACAGTGTCTGTGAGATCTAATATTCTTCATGCCGAATCAGCTACAGTATTTCACCTCGTCTTCAATGGCTTCAAAAAAAAAAGACGATACTTAAAACATATTGGATGAAAAGGGTGATTGTCGCAATATTCTAACTCGGAATAACTATATTTATGTAATTATAAACCTATCAATCATTTTTACGCTTTGATATAAAATAAAATTTGGACTAGTTATTGTCAATTACTATCTTAGCAAAAATATTAGGAAGGACATTCAAGAACGTTTACTTTTATTGGAGAGATATAAGACTTGCAATTAAAACGATCATGTACAAAGTACGAGTATCTATCTTAACTACATAAATTCTATTGCTAAGATTAAAAGACATTAAGTAATTTCTCAAATACTTTTTACTGTATTGTCTACCGAGTCTGCATCACTATCATGGTAATAATGACATGCACAAGTTGAGAATGCGATCGAAAATGCAAAACATTATGTAAAAATAATTTTTTAATTATTCATACAACGTTACCATATGGCATTATTTGTATTTTCAGACTTGAAACAATACACATTTTTACCTGATTAATCTGGAATATTAAAAGTTACGAAAAAAATTATATAATTTCCGGGACATAATTACACATGATAAAAACTAGATCTGATAGTCTAAATTATGTACATGAATACCAGAAGGCCTCGGAAAGAGATGCCAACATTAACTTTTGGAACAAAGGTTGGAACCCAGAAATCTGGAGAGACATTTTAATTATGTTATAATAGATTTCATTCGGTTTTTCATGACAGAATGATTTATTCACTGTAACATTCCAGTCATTTCGTAAATAATCAAGCACTCCAGTTTTCGATAATTGCAAAATTGGTACTATGGTAGATAATGAATACACAATCTCTATGAAATCTAGAGCATCTTTTTAGTATAAGATAAGAACTAATAATCGTTTAACCAATCGTTATACGCACATTAACCTCCATATAGACCAACGTCATGAACCAAAGATATCTTTATCCACTACGCTCCATTGTTGCATTTCCTCCTAATAGCAGCTTTCAATTACAGCGTGCAATACATATAATTTGAACAGTGTCGATCGGAAAACTGCACGAATCACTGAAGAGTTTCTCCATGAAAATTCCATGATATATTTTTATGAACATCCATTCATGTTAATTCGAATTGATCTCATTTCTTCAATGAAAAACAAATACTAGATGACGTGGTTTTAAATGATACGAAAGACATTTCTCTCAAATTACAAATATGCCATATTTTTCATAAAATTACTTTTCTAAATTGCATTTTTGAATTTCGTAAGAAAAAGTCGTCGGAAGAGTTTTTACAAGGAAGGAATTTTGGTGTAACATACCAATAAAACTAACCTTCGAATAGATATGTAAATAATAGATCTACAGGTTATAAAATAGCGATATAAGATTCTACAATGCGGATCATATAAAGATCGTAATAAACGAAACTATTATAGCTTTCATTTCAGATAATATACTTATTACACTCTCTCTCCATATATACATTCAAACTCATTCCCTCTATATACACATTTAAACACGAAATCCCGCCATACGGGGAACAAATATTCATTCACATAGAAATAGATATAAAGGAAGGGGATAGAAACACATAAAGTACGAACACAGGAGAGGTGGGGAAGGCGGAATCAAGCAGACCACTAAAGTAAAAAAATTTCCTCGACCGGTACTTGAACACCGGATCTTTCCATTTGCCTGGCGAATGCTCTGACCACCTGAGCAGTCGCGAAAACCTAATTTACACATTATATATATATATATATATATATATATATATATATATATATATATATATATATATATATATATGAAAAACTTGAATATGCTGAAATTGGAACCACAGAATATGGTTCCAATATGAAATGTAATTACCATTTGCCAAGTGTATATACACTATTCCTCCTAAAAAAAGGATAAAGTTTGTTACCGCCAAAGAAAATTCTAAGAAGACTAAGACTCATCAGTCTTAACGATTTTATAATTACTTTAAAAGGCTAACTGAAGGAAGTTTTATAAGTTGTATGTAGATGCAAGGAAAAATAGGACAAACTTATTCAAATTTTTTAGTAAATAATGAGGAATCGTTGATCATTTCAGATAAAAAAAGCCAAAAAATTATGCATTTCTTTGGAAGGATAGCTGATACCTGGAAACATTAGATAAGATCATTCTACTACCACAATTCATTTTTCACTTCTCGTCGATGTACACATACCTGTCAGACGGTTTATATTTGCTGACACAGCCGAATTAAAAAACGTAATATCCACGGCCATATCGTCGCATCTCCTTTTGTTAAAAAAAAAACTCTTAGACGTGTTTTCACCCTTGAGCTTCCCCGTGCGTGGAGAAACACGTGAAACAGAAATATGGATGTCGTTACAAAAAATAACAGACTGGCGCTTTGCCGTAACGAGGTCGGTGACAAAGCTTTTTCTCTCGTCAAAGGAGAACATAATCACCTTATTTTTTCCTCCAGGTGTACCGTCCCCAGTAATCTCTTTGTCCACGAAACGAGTCGATCTCCATCATTAATTACTGCCACAGAAATGCGACTTTGGATTTATTTCCCTCGAGATACAAGAGGGTTTGCCAAGAGGATTACATTTAGGTTCTGCCAGGGAGAGTTACAGTGGTGCTGAGACGACCCGGTTTCACCTTGCGTTTATTTTCACTGTAGTCAGCAGAAGTAGGTGTTTCGAATCAATTTCGAACGGGTTTCTTCAAAAACTATAGGATAATGAATGCTGGGAGCACACTTTTCAGGTCTTAAGGTCATTTTAGCAAGATAGATATTCGATATCCCACAAGCAGTTAATGTGACCTATCCGCGGCGTAAATTGAAGTTCCTATTTTGCTCCAGCTCACGGCATACATTTTCTTCCCCGAGTTACAAAAACCCTGGAAAAACTATCAAATGAGAGAACAGAGATCACTTTAAAATTGGTTTATAAAGGTGGAAGATAGTTTCAAATGATTGGGAATGAGCTGCATTTTGATCTAATCAAAAATATTAAACTATATAATTCAAATATTTTTAATTTATGTGTCAAGGAACGATCATATGACGAATAGCAAGTTAGCTAACAAACCAATATAGATATTTAAAACCCAACTATTATGTGGTCACAAAAGAAACAAAGTACCACAAATTACTGAAAAAATCTTTACACATGACCTTTCGTTATTAAAATAATCTGCCACATTATTCAAATACAAGGTTTATTTGGAAGAGCTGACATCATTACAAGGTGTGTGTTGCGTGAAAATTCACAAGTAGGTGGGGTGGACAGTACTTTCGGTTCCGCCAACGATTTCCCCAAGAGATCCCTAACATCTGGCAGCATAAAGATCACATCTTTTTAGTAAGAATTCTTACCAGAGTCAACAAGATTTCAATTCGCACCCCTGGCTAGCGGCAAAATACCCCATCCATTGAGCTACCGTATTCCTGATGAACAGAATGATTAATACATGTGATTTGTATCAATCATTACAAGAATATATGACTTGTTTTGAACTCTTGGCTCATAGGTGACTTAATAAGCGTGGCTTTGGCAAGAGAATTTAATTCATTACCTATTTAAACGTGAAATCAAATTGGAACTGATGATTATATTATTAGTGGAAACCTAGGATGCGATTAAATAGCTTCTAAGACAGAAAAACAACATGTATAATCACAACGAAACGCTTCACCAAGTAGTACCTCAACTTAAATTTTGTTCAGGCATCGTATTATATTGAACCGAAAATATAACTCCGTGTTATAATGGTGAGAATTAATTAAACTAGCCTG
Source organism: Hetaerina titia (assembly GCA_037158775.1). Lineage (NCBI taxonomy): Eukaryota > Metazoa > Arthropoda > Insecta > Odonata > Calopterygidae > Hetaerina > Hetaerina titia. The sequence goes on along the minus strand of CM073774.1, from coordinate 66,998,510 downwards.
CTGACAATTGTCAGTGGACCCCTATATTGTTGAGACCCTCCACTCTTTTTGAAATCCTTCAAGGCGATAAGGTTGTAAGTAATAGGTGATTTTCACAGTAAAATGAAAAGATACACGTGAAGCACGCAAAACAAAAAAAAAACTTAAACAACTGTAAATCCTGAAATGCCGAGGCAAAATAATATAATGCTTGAAAAAGTTTTCGAAATTACACTAATCCTCTCCAGTAATAAATACGGATTTCGTATATTATTTCATTATTTATGATTCATTTCTAAACTCCGCCTCTGAAAGGTACGTTTTGGAAGTCAGTTATCAAAGATTAATTTCTACGTATCACGATAAATTCCTTTTGTTCACAATTAAATATTTCCTTCAGTATTTCGTCGACTACTCTAATCACGGATAAAACGTGAATCAGCTTTTAAATACGTTGAAATTTATTTTTCAGCCCACTCAGCGGAAAACGAAACGCCAATTGATTTTGTGTGTAAAACCGTGCAGATAAAATCAAATACAGAAGTGCCAAACGTTGAAGAACAGTGTATTGATTAAAAGGCTATCGACGGCGTGAAATTCCACGGGAAAATGGGTTAAGAGGTTGTAATGGCACCAAAAGACCATAGGATACATTAAAAAAAATTGAACACAGGTTTCCTCACCAGCCTTGCGGCATTAAATCGGGTCATAACCAACGGGTCGAGGCCCGGTGAGGGATACCGAGAGAGTGTAATTGGTTTAAAAGTGACCCCTCTCGGAAGTTAAATGGGTTACGCAGGGGGATCATAAGAGGGTCAACCTAGCAAGGAGCGCGGGAGCGAGCGGGGAAAGGTTTGAGGGATGCCCTGAGCCCCGGCCAATTACACGGCCCGGTTCCGGGTGAAATTTAATGCAACCACACCTAATCCTCGTAAAATTTAGCGTGGCATGATGAGCATCGGGACCAGGGGAAAAAAAGAGTATAATCTTAAACCCTGAAAAATTTTTGAAAAAAGTTTGGTAAAATTCTTCTTTTTCAGTTTAACTAGTCACCGATCAATTACGTTAAATTCCAATAACGTACTTCCGAAATAAAAACATTTCTAACTTAATTTCCCAACTTACTGTTATAAAATTTTGAACGTACAGTCAAAAAAAGCATTTTAAAAGATTGTGAATGGAATATGCTATTTTTCATATAACTCGTAAAATATTTCAAACACGGCGATTTGGATTTATAAGTACCTACCCATAATCTTAAATGAAATACACGAGTATCGCAACGGTTGGGTTAAGAGAGTGCCTTGAAAAAAAGTAAAAGTCTATTTTCTGCGGGAATACGTAATTACAGGAGTAGCCCAATGTTGCAGTGATTCAATGAAGTTATTGGGTTTGCGTTAGTTATACTAGGTCAAATTATCTATAAAGCAGAAAAAAAATAATTATTGAAAATCCAGTGGAAAAGTTTATTTTTAGAGTTTTTTGATTTGAAATATTTTTAAGAGTTTATCAGAGAGTCCGATAAATACTTGAAGAATTAAAAACAATAAAGATTACTGGAGAGGAATAACAGTAATGATATTTCACAAAGGATCAAATTACTTACTGATTCCTACATAATCAAGGGAAAATATGAGTCATGCAATACAAATAGGCATTGTAATTAAAGTTTTTTATCATCATTCATGATTAGCGACAAACATTTAGATTAATTGAGAAGGAAAATGAAACTGCAGAAGCCAAAAGGATTTAATATTCGAAAAACACATTGATTTCACTTGAGTTAATAATGAACACAAAACCGCTATTTATATCTTTTTCACAAACATTCAACTAACCAATGTGGAATTGCAATGATGGGTGGAGGACAACTACGAAACACGCAAATGCGTTTGTACTCATGATTTCATTAGATCAGATTTACATTTCAAATTTCCCAAAGGTCAATTAAATGTAACAGCAAATTAAATATAATAAACAAAGATGCTATATGAAAGAACCATACGAAAATATTAAACTTTTAATTCTCGAGAAAATTAAGAAACAGAAGTAGGCATTTAGGTAAAAATTTCCTTTCATTCTATGATATATAAAACAGATAAACAGGTAACTGAAAAAACATAATTCAACGAGTTATCTGATGACTGCAAAACTCTACAATTAGGATTTTAATAAAATATTACTTTTAAATGATTTATTACGTAAAAAGTAATCTGTGCTTTTTCAGGAACTTGAATATTTAGAAGAAAGATTTACGGAAGAATTTTCAAATGTAGAATATTATTAGATTGTCTCATTATAGATGTGGACGGAAATGACATTGAAAGGAGAGCAAACGAAGAAGTCTTAACATATAAGGTAGAGGAAAAGAAAATTCTAGTGGAAGAAAATAGGATGAGTTAAAAAGTGCTTCTTAATCACCCGATATTTTGTATGTTCATTGATACAAATAGGAACTAATTAAAATAATATTTTGGGTGAAAAAAATTTCAGAGTACGTACTAACTGTTCTCTAAAAGTATTTTGTTTTTCCACACACATAATTTGAAAAGCTGAAAAATTACCTAGCCAACGCCTCAGAGGCACCCCAAAATTGAAAAAATGAACCCCACAATCGTATTTTGACATCTTAGGGAGAAAGATAAACTTTTAAGGTAACGCGCAATTACTTTTGATTTTTTTGATTGATCAACCAGACAGACGGAAAAAAATTTTCATGCTGGCATGTGAGACCTATCGCAAACAGCCTGAAAAACTTTGACGAATGGTTGAGCTTGCTACTTCCCGCCGAAAATGCTTTGCTAAATCAGATAATTTCAAGGAACTTGGAATACCTTTGGCAGTTTCCTCGACGAACAGACGTATGGGGGCAAAAAATAATAAATCAACTTTTTACGACAGGTACGACGAGTGGGGAAGCTCCCGCGGACGGAATATTGGGCAAACGAGGGAGGCACTGAAGCGCCCAACGAGGGGCCGAAACCAACTGGAAAAGGCCCGGAACATGGGTATGGACGAGGAGGAGGGGTGTTTCGGGGAAGTTTACAGGAAAGAGGAATGGTGGAAGAGAGGGAGAGAGGAATGAAGAGAGATGAACATAATAAAAAATTAAGGTTTTTTTGAGACCATCAAATTCCTGCAGTGTGGGGAGGCCAGAAAATGTACTTTTGGTGGATAACCGCGGTGTTTTTACGAGATCACTTGGGGAGCGGAAGGGAGTGGGAAATGAAAGTGTATTCATTCCGCTCTGGGACTAAACTCTCAATATAATGCATGGATATACACAACTTTATCTGAAAAATGCCACGAGAGAACGCAAGGACCAACGGCAGGGTGTGTTACGGCGCTAGACTTGAAAAAGGTGCTCCGAAAAGTGAGGAGTGAACGCCTAAACTTAAATTTCTATCTACTTTCATCACTATTGCGGCAATTGACGAAGTATTGTGATATGTATATTTCCATTAACATTGTAATCATAATGTTAGTGTTTTGTCATTAAAATTACTGTAATTACGACGAAAGATACGTCATCCTTATATGCTCGAATCCACATTGCACTCAATGTTCTTTCTTGAACGCTCTTTAATGGCCTTGGACGATTATCTAAGTATTTTTTCAATTTTTGGAAAACATTTTTCAAACTAGATGGAAAGAGTCTTATCGTAATTTTGGATGCAGATTTGGAGGATAAATAGCCGTATTCCTTCACACTTTCATTATTGACTTTATCAACTCCATTGAATTGATGAACTCTTAACATAAGTTCTTTTATTCAGAGCGGAATGCTATTTAATGTGTAGAAAATCCTTTTCGTAATGTTTAACCAGTTATAATGACACCAGGTATCTTACCCGCATATCAAAACTCATGCAAATTCCTACGAGTACAACATACAACAGAATTATATGTACATCATATATTGATTGATGAATGTTTTCTGTATTAATAAATCATGGTGCGTTCTTGTCATTATGGCGTAGTGTAATGAGGATGGAAATAAACTTTTTCATCAGAAATAATTTCACTTATCTCTTGCGGCTTAAGTTGTTGTACGAGACTAAAGGATTAGAGAGTATGTGAGGGGTGTGTGGGAGAAGAAGGGATACGGAATAAAAAAATGCGGAAATGGAAGCGGGGAGGAATACTGGAGAGAAGGATTCCGAGAGAAAGGGAGTCAAATGCCAGAGCCAGTTTGCTTCTCCCCCCCGTGGACCACAGGCAGCGGCAAGAGTACGTCTGGCGAGGTGGGGATACCCGGGCGGGAGGGGTTTCTGTTGGCGGAAAGCCTCCAGGGGGCGAAAGGGGATTGGATGAGGGATGGGATCAACGCATGCCGAGTGAAAATAATATGAGAGGAAGGGACAAGGGCAAATGAAGGGAAGGAGAGAGAGGATTTCGCGGATGCGTGACGTCGTCAAATCTAGCGGGGTGTTGATAAGTCTTGCAAAATTAGGGGCCAGGGACGTATTGCTCAGAAGTATGGAGCTGCATTAAGTATGCATGGTGTGCGCTTGAAAGCCCTGGTGAAATGTTTGACACTTTCTTCTCTGCAACCTCAATCCACCTTCTGGTACAAGAGTACGGCTGCATCTGCGTGGCGAATTTATTCACCTTTTGTTTCCTTCTCGAGGGTCAAGATGGCCCGCGGCAGCATTTTGTTATTAGTGTTGGGCTCAAGGAGTTTCATTTTCATCCTAACTTAATTAATGCATTTATGAAACTTAATTTACTTAATTTTATATATTCCGTAAAAGTTTTGTTAAGGAATTTATTGTTTTCAGCTCGTGATTAATATCAGTGTTTCCCACTTTTCTGAACATTATTCCAAAAAAATATTATTACCAAAAATATTCAGTCATATTTTTAACTCTTCTTTATATATTTACAACCATTGTTGATTAAAGCTACACTGATAAGACCGAACGAGCTTGAATGCGGTATAGTTTTCTTTAAAAGGATTGAAAATGGTATGCACCTACGACCATAGACTAAACAAAACACGAAATTTATATGGCAAGAATTTTACAGAAGCCTTCGTAAATTTTTGTTAAAGTGCGCATTTATAACAGTATACAGAAAGTTGAAATCCTGAAATGAAAATCGAATTTTAAAACATTCTTTGAGAATCAATCAATGAAGAAACCCGAAGTCTAATTTTCTTTCAAATTTAAAAGATTTCATATACGCTACATTTATTCTTTAGGAAATAACTTTGGGAGCATGTCGCCAATCTTTTGTCATGGTGCAAGCTACCCTGTAAAAATGAGATTTTTATTTGATTGTGGATACATAAAAATCAAGTGACATTACATGACTCCATTTTTTACAAGCATTTTTGGAAAATGGACGGCGTTAACCTAAAGAATTACTGCAATAAGAAAGAGGAAAGGACTAGGAAAGAGATTAAAGGGAAGAATCTATTAAAGAACTTTTAGAATATTTCGTGGTGACGAACAGTTTGCACAAGAAGCTGTTAATTTTTAGAACCATTATAAAAGAAGTCACGGGTAGAAAACATCTAACGAAGCATTTACTTGCAGTTCTCGTTTTAATACCAACATCATTTATCACTCTAGAATATGAATTAACATTTGTTTAAATTTCAAAATGATCGTAACAGGTTAAATCTAAGATTTAAACGCGTTTACTCCCCCGGTCCCCCATTATATATTACCCAAGAATGGGAAAGAAAATGCAAACGAGTTTTTCCGAGCGCATGAAAAGGTATTTTTACATTTTAATGTGGTCGGAAAGAACTCCTCCTTATCTAACCACAATCTTCAAGATGTATTCAAATGTTTACGTTAGAATATTCAACATGCATTGGAAAATACACCTGTTATATGTACACATACACCCTGCGTAAAAAAATTAACACGGAATGTTTTAAACCATAAATTAAAGTTCGGCTTTACGAATATTTCTGGATTAAAGAATGACACTTTGGACAATTTGGAAATAATTACTTAAATGAATAAATAATTGGCTATCAAGTCATGTTTCTGTCTTCGATTACGAGGAACAAGCTGAATTATATTCAACAAGCGCTTTTCGCTACTTCTTCCTTAAAAGGCTATCAAATTGTTCAACTAGAGCGACGGTATTGAAGGTGAATAGTCGCCTTTAATCCTACAGCTCGTGGACTTACAAATTTGGAGATCTAGTGCCGGCTATGGTTCTACAAAATAAAAACCCAAACCTTGTGCTTGGAGGTGGGAAACTCCGTAAAGACCATCCATAATTTGTGTTGTGATAATTGAACCATTAGTTTAAATGAATACTACGGGAATCATTCATTTAAAGGAAGAACGTAAAGGTATTTGAGTACTCCGGAAATGACTATAAATCATGGCGGGAAAAAGTATTGAGGAATATAATGAGCTACAATGTTAGGTAAGAGGGAGAGATTAAGAGATAGTAGTGACATTTAATATGTTAGTGCTCATTCTGCCTGCATTTACCCCAGAATGTTAGTAGAGCAATCAAGTTGGGAGGATGTTGGGCTAGTAAATTAGGGCAATTACTTGCTACAGGGACTGTAGTTCAGTAAAGGAGCATTTTGAATTGTTCTGTTAAACCTTTTCTACACTTATGAGTGTGATTTTTCAGTGATATTACGACTGACTTGGATTGATTTATGGAGTATGCAATCCTTGGGACGGGGCGTTAAGTAGGCAATTCATTAACGCTAAGCCAATGTAGGTGTTGCGTTTTTCTGAACTCATCCTTCAATGTCTGAACAATTGGCCACTAGCAGTATTTCCCACATATCACTCTATAAAAGAAAGTCACCTTAAATATCGGTTAAGACACCCAAATTAACTAATATAAATTATAATATCATTTTATCGCACCCCGCCCTTGATTCCCATTCAATAAAACAAAAGCTTGAGTGTTCCGCCTTCCCGTCCAAGACAGGACAGATACGACGTTTGAAGGGGGAGTGGTAGAAAGAGAAGGGTGAATGTGGAAGACGGTTGGGAAAGGTCAAAAGTGGAATAGGACTTAGTCGAAGTGAGTGGGCCAGGAAAAGGAAGGCGAGGACACTGGGAGGCAAACAGCGGGGCCGGACGAGTGTGGACCGGGGACAAGGGAGAGGAAACAGGCGGAGAAGTGGACGGCCCAGGAGAGGGAGCGACTATCATCTGGGGCAACAGTGGTCCATTTCGAGGAAAGAGAAGGGGATGGAGGAAGAAGCAGGAGACCTTGTGAGCCTTTCTCCGGCGGAAATACCTTTCGGGGTGCGTGTCCATCCCTGCTTGAGTGCGATTCATTAAGGCCGCGTGCCATGAGCGCATTTTTGCCGGCGTTCGTGTGCAAGCTCAGCCGTGAGCAATCGGTCTCTTGGTTTCCCTTAGACCTCTTTCGCCTGGCCTTGGATGCGAAAAGGGCACATAACAATACAGGCAGTGTAATTCTACATTATCCTTCGTGCCCTCCTTTCCTGTTTCTCTCTATTTTTCGGTTTCCCTTTCCCCTGGAACCACCATTTCCCGGAGCATTCTCTCGAGAAAGAGACACCTCCCTAGTACATCTCCGTGCGAGTAACTCGTATCTCTCTATGTATTCAAACCTCTATTCTCTTCAGTAAGGACCATATTGTAACGTCCACATTTTCAAAGGAAAAAGATCAAATAAAAGAACAGGAATAGGAAAAAATATAACAGTTAGGTAGACTTAAATTTATAACACAAATAATATACTTCACGTGAGATCTTTTAAATCCTCACGTATTTTTCACTCACACTAGTACCCATTTTGGTTTTTAAAAAACATTTTCGTTGTGATTTTTATCTTTTGCAGAACTCTAATCCATTCTCTCTGCGGTCATTCCTTTTTCCGAAACCGTTTTCTCCTACTGAATTCCCATTCTCTTCAGAAAAATTGTGGCTATAGAGAAATTCAGGAGAGAGGAAATTGAGAGGTTTACAATAGAAAAAAATAGGAAAATTAAAAAAAAGGAATATCGAAAGATTACAATGATACTATAAAAGTAGGGATACTGTAAAGGTAAATAGGAAGAGGACGAGGGAATCATTGATCACGAACGAGATGGTTAAAGATTTAGACAAAATAAGAAAACAAAAAAATATATATACGGCAATGGGTACAGAAGATACACGGAAAAAGGAAGTACAAGGAACCAAATAATAAACTAAGACGGGAAATCAATAGGGTATAAGAAGCGTGGTAAATGACTTAGTGCGCTGTCGCAAAATACTTATAAAGGACGGCTGAAATTCATGCCTTTTTGAGAAAGGTAAAAGTTGGAAGAGAGTAAGAAGGGGAAATTCGTCCAAAAATCACGGAAACGCCAGGAATATCATTGACTGACCAGAAAATGTTCAAGAGAAATGATGAAAAGAAAGCACCTATATGGTAAATAAATTAGACCAGTACCAGCAAATTAGATATAAAAATAATACACAAGCTAGATTTAAATAGCTTAGGCAGTGGCATACTCGATTGCAATACAGACATGCACTATAGAAAAGGAAAAAATGCAAATCCATCCAAAAATTACTTTAAATAGTATAGTTGAAAAAATATAATTAACCTCATTTCATTTTTTATTCCATTATTTATCTCTAAACGGTAATTATGCTGAAAAATTGAACAAAACAATACGCACATTGATGAAATATTTCAATGATAGCTGTCAATAATTCAATATTATATCAATTTAAAATAGTTATGAATCAAAGTATCATCATCAAGTGACAACTATTATATTTATAGTTTCATGCACGTATAAATAGGTAGCGGCTGGAAAGAGGAAAGGGAATGGTTAGCGGTTTGGATGGGAAAGTTGACAAAAGATTGGTTGGCAGTGAGAAATAGGTAGATTTCTACCTCTATGATGTTGGACGCCCGCAAAGTTGAGAGAAAAACAATTTTCCTTAAATGAGAACCACTTATCCATTCTAAAGGTAGATCAAAACTAGCCGCAGTCATAACACTCTTTTGTTCAAGACTTTGCTCATTTAGTTTAAATACTGTAAAAAATGATTTGACTACCTTATATATAAACTTGTTTACTTGTTTTTTCTGCTCGTCTACAACGATTTCTTTCTTACTGGATGTTGTCTGGATTTTTGAACTGGATCATCGGGCTTGATTGGCATATGCAGAGACAAAGTAGTGTAAATATGCCAAGGTACGTTTTTCATTTGTATTTATGACTATATGTTTTTAGAAGAGAGAGGGTTTGGGGACAGAGGAGATGGAATAGATACGTGGTGGGAGAGGACTTGTCCCTACTTACACGATCATGCCAAACGGCGAGGTTCTGCCTTCATTTGTCTCATGGTTATTGCTTTTCCCTAGGGAGATACGGTGTGTGTGGGACGGAAAAGGAAGAAGGAAAAGAGAATAGGGAGTTGGAAGAATGCATAAAGGTAAAAAAGAGAGGAATGAAAGGAGGGGAAGATGAAAAAATCTAGGGAGTAGGGTGGGATAAGGCACGTGTGAAGAAGAGGAGAAGACGTAATTGGATGGGCACTTCAGGGTCATCACCTTCCCAAGATGGAGAGAGAGAGAGAAAGGGGAATGGCAGAGGAAACGTTGGTGAAGCAGAGGGACCTTAGAAACAGACAATAACTGAAATTGCTTTGATTTAATTGCAGTGCTTGTTATAATGCGAATATAGTTATTTGTAGTGAAAATTTAGGGAAAAGAAATATCAGCCCCCAACATTTTACCCATTTATTCCAATTATACCGTCATGCTCACAGAGCTTAAGGCAACAATTTGTATTTTTTTAAAACTATTGGTTACCATATAAATTGAAGCTTGAGCAAAATGTATACCTTTTTAAAATCTGTTGTGAAGAAAAAAATTCAATAGAAGCAAACCTGAATTCCAAAAAGTCTATCAGTAAATATTTGAATGGTGTCCAAGATCAAAGGTGGAGAGTGCTCACTGAACACTTCATCACTTATTACCTATTTTTGTTATTTTGATGGATAACTCAAGTTGTTATGGTAAACATCTTAACAATTGCACAACGAGTCATGGAATGCTATGCCAAATTTATCAAGATAACTTAATTCATACGCCGAGGAACATGTCTGCAGCTTAAGAGGGTGTGACCAACATAAAGTAAGTCTCCTTTAACGAAATCACATTTGGTAAATATTCTAAGTTGATAAAACTCTCTAAAATGCTGCGCAATATGCTTTGAGCTCTGCGCTACGACTGTCTGGCCACAATTATGAAATTTTTTACTTAATGTAAACTTAAAGTAGGAATGGACTCTTGCTATTTGTGGAATACACGAAGACAAAGGTAAAGGAATTGATATAATTGGAATACCGATGGTTAAGGAACGGAGATGTAAATGGTGAGAGCAGAATGAGTGTGGCACATTTTGCAGAAGCTTGAGCTGCAATCAAGAAAAGGAATTGCGGCCATTCGTACCAATAAACTTGGAATGGAATGCTTAGAATGCTATGGAGACGGACAAAACAACGCAATAAAGGGCAGATTGTGGGTGATATAACATTGATAAAATTGAACTTAAATTAGGTTGGGGCATCTCGGCTCTTATTGTAGAACTAATTTCATGTCAGATGGGTATGAAATAATATTCAGCAGAATTTAATTTAAAAGGTTAGGAGATGCACCTCTATATTTCTATTGCTTCTCAATGGATGCTGTATGAGTAACAGCGGCCAACGATTAGTTATAAAAAGGAATACATTTAAAAGTTATCCAATAGAATAAGATCAAATATAATCTAATTGTAAACAAATTTCAACATTATTCTATGATGGCGGCTTTGTTTTGAGAATCGTTACGCGGGAATGATAAGGAAATATGAAACTGGCCTTAAAAAAAGAAAAAAAATCTTTACGATGCGAGAAAAGCATCGTAAAAACTAGAGTAATTTACGTGCCAGAAATATAACTAATTGTGAAGGGTGCATGTAAGTCGGGTATTTAAAGATAAATGATGAGGGGCTGTCTCTTCAATTTATCTCATGAGTTAAATTCTCCTAAAAAAATGAAGGAAGATATGCGGTCCTCTTGGGGGAGGAAAGAGAAAGCGCCCCCAGAGTCGAGTAATGTCTGCAGCGGCGTGAAGCAGCAGACGCAGGGTTCCATTAAAAAAATAACAGGAAAAGAGTAAAAGAGGAAGTGTGTGGAAGGAGAGCGTCTATCTCATTTTGCGGGAGGTGGTGACTCAAGGACACAAATGAGAAAGCTGACGTTTAGATACAAAGATCACTGGGTAGGGGAAGAACAATAAGTGAGTGTGAGAATATGGCAAAATAATAACCATGGAGTCCAAACTCCCCAAATGAGTGAAGGGATATAAAGTTAGAATTACATATTTATCATTTTTATATTTATATAACATGTCATTGATAATTTGCCCTTATCTTTCCTCTTGAAATCAAATGATGAAAGGGCTTTGAAAATAGACAGTACACCCATTAGGTAAGCGTAGAATCAAAATAGCAGTGAATACCAAGAAAAGTCTTTATATCTTTCAATCTGAATTAGTGATAATATCCTAGCCATTCCATTTATTAGTAGTAACAACCGAGAAATGCATCCATTGTAGGCTAGAAATGATTTGTACATGGCTTTAGTGATGAGTACTCATTCTTAAAAAATACATGAAATGTTTAAACAGATACATGTCTTGTATATTAGCCAATATATTTAGCTCCGCCTCAGTTATTGTATAATTGATAGGAAATTTTACATGCTGACATACTATAGTGTGTAGAACACTTTTGCAAGCAAGATATGTTTGCTTAAAAAGTGTGCATAAGATCACACCAGTTCTTAGCCGTAAAGTGCTTACAAATGCAATGACCTCGAGAAATACAAAAAGGACTTGTTTAATCAAAACCAATTTTGCTTTTAAAACACGTAAATTTGTGACAAAAAGGGACTAAATAAATCGAAACAATAGAAAACACTACATGATAATGATGAAAGAAGTCAGATTTTTGGATGTAGTAGTTAATCATAAAGTTTTGCTGAAGATAAACATAAGGCAATTCATGAGAACCTTTTATACAGTAAAATGTTCAAGCACTCAAAGTAATGGAGCTCTATAAGGCACTCAAAGTAATGGAGCCAAAAAGTAAGAAAAACGGTCTATGAGAGAAGTAGAAAAGATGCCAATAATGTTCTGCTAAATACCTATTATAACTAATTAAATATGAACAACTGCTGTAAAAATCACGAGTAGTAATCCAATCCCTAACACTAATTAACAGCTGAGATAGTCTTTATTTAGTAACGCCTCAACTGGTGCTGATCTATGACAAAACAATATAGACAGGTAATATTAGAAAAGGCTTTGCGAAGATACTGTCGGGATGAACTGGAAGATGGGTGTTTTCCTAGGTGGGATGAGTTGTGAAAGGGAGTAAGCGAGCAGTTGGAAATTTTCCTCGGGCTTTGCATCCACAGATGAACCTAAGAATAAGGATAAGGAAGTGTGGGAAAAGGAGAATGACTGGAAGAGGAGCAGGCGGCCAAAATCCATCAGCGGGATGAAGTGGGATCTAGGATCCAGAGGAGGAAAAGGTGAAGGAGAACGAAAGGCAAGTAGGGAGTCTGTGGACACGGAGATTCAAGTGCGAAAACGTAATCATGGCTTCATCTAGATCCCCCCCCTCTCCCATGCCGCCCCGAGCGCACGATCCTCAAACTCCTTCATCATTCCTTCCCCTTAACCACCCGACAACTCTGCACTCTATTCCCGCTCACTCCCATCACTGAGCTAATACACTCTCAGCATAGCGTCGAAAAAAGAAAGCGAGAGATCGCACAGCTTTGGCCGCGGAGGAATCATGTTCCACTCGCCCCACTGAGGGAAGAGCATCGAAGGTAATATTTCTTCCCGTGACTTCCTTAATTGGATTAGCGGAATTGGGATGGAGTGGAGAGGCAATGCAGTTCGAAGTTCTTTGGAATTCTCGAATTAAACCTTCGAGACGTGCTCAAGAAAGAATTTTTGAGATACCGGTATAAGTGATACACTCTCACGACTAGACACCCCAAGCATATAGGAATGGACATGTTTTATTATCGAACATCTTTTAAAGAAGGAAATGTTCAACTGATTCCTATTATCTTCGTAACGTGAAAGACAAGGTTGCAATTAAAATAAAGAAATACGCGGAAATAGGGAAATACGGTTAAATCATACGAAATTCAATATTAGAAAAGATGTCTATGAAAATAATGACCAGAATTTCATTGGCTTAAAATATTAAAAAGACAGAATAACCTATGAACTCAGAAATTTTACCATTTCATTATATTTTTGTTAGTCAAGCATGGAATAGTGGACCTAATGTAATCTGAAAAAGAGTCTATATACAAAATGTAAGTGAATTCGTATTCATTATGAACAGGAAAGTTTCTACAAGGTTTTGTGTGTTAAAGGCTGCGGAAGTTTACTGGAATAGCCATAGGGATAGTGTTGAACCCTTAGAAATATTTAATTTGATAATTTCAAATTGATATGGAACTCTTTTAAAATTTCACAAAGAGTAATTCAATAGAACGTTTATCACGACCCAACCGCCAACAGGTTTCCAAAATATTCAAACTCCAGTATTTAATTCACAGGAAAAATCGATTACTTAACTAGATCTCTAAAAAAGTGTTATGTAACTTGTTTGCTGATTCCACGGATTTAGCATTGGACTAGGCACGATAAAAGACATTATGATTGTATTTAAAAACATGAGCCGCGAACTGCTATTACGATGACCGATTTATCAGGCTTAGAAGTGGCTTTACTTTTCATAGCTTTAATCCTTTGTGTCATTCAAATAATTATGCTGACCAATCTAGAACTATAGCTATAGCTGAATGTTTTTGGCGGTGATTGGGCAGCCTCACCCATTTCAACATTAATTCATCCATTACAGGTATTATCAACGGTTATCCATGTATCCACCAATTACGTAAGAAGAGTGTAAGTAAAATAAGGAGAATGGTAGTGTGCCATTCAATGTGGCAACCCTGTGACCTTTCAGTGTAGAGGGAAGGTGGGGACAAATATAATACTCCATCAGTACAAGTATGGACTACGTAAAGGAATTAAATTGAGCGTAGAAATATTTTTTGTGAACTGATTTTCTCTATTGTCTTCTGCAAATAAGTTTAATCAATTTCAAGCAATGTTTTACTATTAAGTTTTGCATAAGACTTGGTCGTAGTACAACAGATACTTTTGAAAACCTTCCGAAGTCTATGAAGACGATTATTTCTTAAGAGCTTAAGTCTTCAGAGAGTTTAAGGCAATGAATAAGGAATAGAAAATATTGAAGATGAATGTCGCAGTTTTAAATAATACCTCTGTTGATAAAGTTTTGACCGATGGATTGGGGATGATGATAATTTGCGCGAAAATGTTTCCAAAAACATTTCTGAGGAACAAAAGAACAACAGGAGGGACTTGTGCTCGGCCTATTAGAGCGAATCGGAAATCAATCACATTTTCTGAAACGTCTTAATTGTAACATCATTAACGTTAATGATTCTTTCAGTTTGACCCAACAGCGACACCCCAGAACCAAGCATGGCATATTTTATCATCGTCAAGGTAAAAAAAAGCAAAATTAAGCAAGTCTAAAAAACAAAACCATGCTGAATTGCTTTTTTGCAGGTAATTTTAACAAAAAAGTTTGTGCCAAAAAAAAGGTGATACTGTTCAGACGAAGCATTAATAACAACTGGGAGCCGCATCACAACAATGCGCCTTGTCACACTGCATTTTCCATTAATGAGTTATTGGCAACTAAAGACAACCTTGTCGTTCCTCCGTCCCCTTATTCCCCGACGTGAGTCCTTGTGATATTCTTCAACTCCGAAATTTGAAAATTCATCTACAAGGACGTCGTTTCGAGACACAAGAAGATATTAAGACGGTCGTACTCGAATAACTGAAGGTATTTTCAACATCCGAATTCCAGCTCTGCTATAAAGAATGAAAAAATCATCTTCGTCGCTTTATGGATTCCAAAGAAAATTACTTCAAAGAAAATAATGTGAAGTCGTAATTTGTATCGAATTAAAATAATAAAAAAATAAGTCTATTATTTAAAAACCTCGTATTTGCTGTGTGAAAAACTCCATCCCGTAAGTTCTGTACATACGTAGTTTGTACATAGCCAGCTATGTTCAGTCCTAATACCTGAGGAGCCCGTAAAAGATAAAACGTGCAACACTTATAAGGATCTAAGGAAAGGTAATATTTTATCTGCGTTTTAATGTGGAAATACAAAAATTTCACGAAGAGAAACCTAAAGAAGTTGCTCTAAATGTTCATTATTAGTTACCTTTGTTCCATTTGTAGGAAGCTGCAGAAGGGCAACTTTAACTGACCACTAAATAAGTACTCAAACACGTACTTCCAAAAGGCGGGCGACATTTTCTTTGTTTTCGAGCGGAACCTCGAAAAAATGCCATGGTAACCACGACCACCATTGCGGTACCAGGAAAAGGACCGCTTCGACTCCCTAAATAACACAAAATGGATTCACACAAGGACGCGCTGCGACGCCTAGGAGCATCTTTCCGCAGTGGCATGGCATGCATGCAAGCTCAGGGAAGGGAACCAACCCTCAGAGCCTATGAGACCTACCCCAACATCGACCTCAAGAGATTACCGTCGCGGGAAGGGTGAGTGAGGGAAACGGAGGTACGAGGTCTCGTATATGTAGCCAAGAGAGAGATGAGACCGCATAGGGCGCGCTCCGAAAAAGTAAAGGTGGGGTAAAAAAGAAAATAAAACGCGTGGAAAGCGAGCGGAGGTAGAGCAAAAAAAGGGGGGGGATGAAATGGGAGTTGGAAAAGAGATAAGTGGAGTGGGATGGGGTAGGGAGCAGAAAAGCGTTGCGGGAACGGGAGAGGACACCGGAATAAGGCCGGCGGACCAGAAAGAGATGAGATGGGGTAAGAGGGGACAAAGAGAGAGGGTTGTGTTGCAGAGGGAGGATCTGGATGGGGAGACACCTTTTGCGCGAACGAGGGATGGATGGGGCACTGCTCTCGGAGATCACCGTTGGCATGGAAACGGAGAAAGTGAAGGAATAAAAATAAGATTGAAGATTAAAGAGACGTGTTTCCATTCCCTTCCACTCACACATACACAAAGAAAGACCTATTTCTCCCCGGTTGGTCTGAGATAGGCAGGGATAGGTGGGAGGGATGAGGAAGGAAATGAAGGAGGGATCATGGGTTGTAAGAGGGAGAGAGAGATTGGGAAGGTTTTGCGTGGGTATTTTCTTATTTCGGGATTGAATGAAAGTGACATCAGGAATGATAACGAGAGTGGACGTGGATGAGGACGATGATTGAAACGAGGAGAGAGCGATGGGGATTTCTTTACCAGAATGAGACGAATGAGATTCCTCCTCGACTTGTCGCCATGGATTCCGACCCGTTTCCTCTCCAGCCTCTGGTAAACAAATCGATGCTCCAAGGTGAAAACGAGAGGATAAGGGTCTCGTTTCTTAACAAATGAACGAAGTATAAAATAGCAGACACAAGGTGAAATTAAGGTCAAGGGAATGAGGAACGCCCCTTTGGATTTCCTGCATTATATTATTTTTCAGCAGACATGCTTCTTTTCACACTAGCGGAAGTGGAGTATTCGCTGTACAGTTCACGATCTTATTATGATATAGTTTATTATATAACAATGATACAAGGTCTGTACAAAAAGTAGTAGTAATTTTTCCCGGATAGACAGGCGGACGGGCGGCAGTTTCTCTGGCATGGTTCGAGGGAGTGGAGTCTCAGGAAAGGTTGGAGGCCAGTGGCAGTTAACTCCCAGCCTTTTCAGAGTGAGCATCGTTCATTTGCGAAATATCTATAACGTGAACTTGTTAGGCTCCGTCAAAAATCGGTTATTGGAACAGCGCTAAGCCATCAAATTTTGCGTAAAGGTAGGAATAACCGGGAAAGAGACTCGTGACATGCTCAAATCAGTCAATGGTGATAACGTCACGTTTATATCGGATGTTTCTTAGTACCATTAGTTGCGTCGGTAGGTTAGAGAGGATGTTGAAGACGCCGCACGTTCATGATGCCATTCGACCTCAAAAAGTTACGGAAATTCTGCAAGAGTTAAGGCTTTGTTGGGCAGAGATCGCAGATTAAGTGTTTGCATAGCTTATGATGTACTTGGCATCCCTAAAAGTGTGCTCCAAGTTGGTGCCGCAAGTGCTTTCGGACGAACGCCTCAAATCCTTACTGAAAGGAACTCACCACGGCTTGGTGTGAGCGTTACAAGAGACCGTGACGAGTGAGCTTAGTAGAATTTCTGACGCCGCCTTCTATAAGGTGTAGGAGGCGTGAAAAATCCACTGGCAGCAGTGTGTGGACGCACAAGGGTCCACTTCAAAGAATTCTGAATGACTGCATCAATTATGGCATTAAATATTTTTAAATCGGCATTCCTGCTAGTTTTGGGACAGACCTCATTGGGACTCCCGTGATAGTGTCTACGGAGAGAAGGGCTGAACATATTACGTTAACAAAGAGAGAGATACTCTACGCTATGGGATGCGTGTGAAAAACCTTGTAAAAATAAATGTTTTGCAACGCTAATTAAATGTTTAATTCGGTGAAATCTTTGAGTCAGCATTATTGGTTTTGACCTAGTGGTAATGCGAATTAATTTTAATTCTAAGAGCTGAAACGTTTAGATTTTGTTCGCGGCAAGTAACAGATTAGGTAAAAAAATTTAGAAGAGACGTTAGTTTCAATTCGCCGGAAATTTCTAACTAATTTCAATATTTTAAATTATTAGAGGCTTTCAATTCAAATAGTAGTTCATAATTGATCAAAATACGGCTTATGCATGTAATACAGTTGATAATGATATATTTGTTACTCAATTAGTTAAACTTTTAGATATTTATTTTTAGCCGACACTGTTTAGTTATTTTATTTGAATAGTTTTCTTCCCCAAGTAACAGAGAGTGTAGTTAGAGTTATTGCTTAGAGAATTGTAGAAATGACCACATTCATTTTCATTACGGCGTTTTTCTTCTCCTAAGATTCTCCTCTTCTTAGATTAAAAAAATATGGATAATCGAGGTTAATAAAGATATTATAATATTTCTGGATGATTTCAATTGTCGTCCTTTAAAATAATTATCATCGTCCTTTTAATAATTATCACATAAGTTGATAGCTTTAAGATTTTTTCATCCTTTTTCTAAGCAGAAACTATTAGTAGTACGTAACAGTGAACTATGAATTAATAAATTAATAACTTAAGTAGAATTTTGAAACGGTAGAAAAGTGGAAAAATTAATTTCATTAATGCGCTAATACAATGTTTATTTATTCATCGTTTATTTATCATGAATCTTCACAAAGTAGAGCCTTAAATCATTAAATTTAGAAATTATATTTATAAGCAGAGTCTTTCCAAAAACCCAACCAATGAAATATAGGCATTTAAAGTTAATTTGAGGCAATTGCAGTAACCAATACCTTTTCCCCCCAAAAAATAGGATCTGAATTTTTCTCGCATATTTTAGCTGTGAATGGTCAAAATTTGCGTTAAAACTATAGTGACTGTACTCATCATTGCCCGTTTAATGAAAAAAATATATTAAAAATGTCCTATAGGGGTATACGCTATTTTTTTATGTTGGATAAGCTAAGTAAATGGAAACAAATAATTTCATGCCGGATATTGTTTACATGAAATTACAAGGTTCGCATGAGCAAATAAAATGTTAATAACCGTCCAAATAACATGTAAAAATTAAAGAGTTGAAAATACAAAGGGAATATTTTTATTGAAATGGACAAAATCAACGAGGAATGGGGAGCGAAACAGAGAACACTGAACTTAACTTGAAGAAATATTGGAAAAAAGAACTCTGAAAATACTTTTAGAAGCGTTTAAAATGAGCAATACTCCCATCGTTCACTTGCGTGATAACAGAACACAGAAAAGCTTTTATGCACACGTGGAAAGTTGAATGGGGTATTGAAAAATCGAGGTCGCCAATATTACTCCAACCGCAAAAATTACTTCATGGAAGAAAATTAATTTTCCTCCTAGCTTTGCGAACACTACCAAACTTTTCAAGTTGAATAAAAGGAGGAAAATGAAAATAAGTTTTAAATTTCCGAATTTCGGCGGGTCACATTGATCCTCTTCGACACTGACCCATTTTCAGAATGAATGGCGTTCATATAAATCCTTTTTCCGATTAGTTTCATCGAAAATAAGCGAACATTGTGTGTTACAGTATGAGATTTAGGCCCAACTTTGGGAACCAAGACTTTTCCTGACCTACCATGGATCAGGCCAAGCCCAGGGACCAGGAGGCATTGGGAGAAGGAATAGGTTTTTGGTTCGTTAGCAAAATCTGGCCACATTTAATAAATATACTTCTTAAGGTATTCTGATTTATTTTGCTTAAATATACTTCCGATATCCCAATGAAACATTTATTATAGACAGAGGTTTTATTCCACACAATCATTTAGTTATTTCAAACAGGAACAAGACAGAGTTAAATGAGGATCACCTTAGATTTTTCCTTTTGAATTTGGATTCTAGGGCAGATAAATGAACTTTTAAAAATAGATTTTTAACTTAATAAGATGGAACAAGAATATCAACAAACATGAATTAGCACTATATTGAGCATATTTTTTCACTGAGCATTATAAATATTGAGCACTATTTTTTCACTCGGGCTATTATGCTTTGGGCTTACCATTATGCCGTTAATGATAATAAATGCTCGCTGGCACACCATGGTTGAGAGAGTAAGTGAATAAGTCACATGTGGTATACGATTCAGTACTTCTGGAACTCGCTGGCTATCACTCTGATCAAACTTTACACACACAGAAGCAGACAGATAAAAAGTATCTTGATATTTCTTCACGGATTCGAAGGCATCTGTCTTCCAATAAATATATCCGATTCTTGGAACTCAGACTTTGAAACTAGATCAACAAAATGCCATTATAACTTTTGAACGGTCATTATATTTAGACAATTAATAGACGAGATCCGCTGTTGTCAGTGACACGGAGGTAAAATTTTGCAGTTTTCAGCAGAACACGCCTCACATTATTTAACTGAATTTTCTCTCTTTTATCGACGAGTTTATCCCTTTAAATTTGATCTGGAAGCAATAAAAATTATTTTTTTTTACCGATACACAATTTTTTCTTGTTAATCTCAAAGGTATGGACCGTCAATTACTCGACACAGACAATTTATAAGCTCCTCGAGTAAAAAATACAACATTCGTTTAGTGAAGTTTAAGTAATACTAAAGTATACCTTGAGAAAATGCACTTCAATACATAATCTACAGCCTGCAGCATAACATGCGTCATTCAAAGGATTAAGATTCACAGGTTTTCTTCTAGAGATAGTTGGAAGTACTCTGCTATCTTCCAAATAAAATTTATTCTACGTCAGCCAAATTTTATATTAACTCATTCGATATGAAATAATTTATGAAAAAACAATATTAAAATATTAATCCGAGTAGGTTGTTTTTTAGATAAATATTTTTAAATTAGGAGAAAAAAAACGAAAAGTAATTGAAAAATTATTTTTCCCACACAATTTCAGCCAATACATGCAATTGCAGAACGTAATCCTCACCGTTCAAATTCCTTGATCATAATCTCAAACGCAGTAGATTTATATTTTTATTGAACACTTATGTAGGTTAAAATAAATTGGAATGAGGGTTGCAAAAAAATTATACAATCGTAAACTTAACAAGAAATTCATGAGGTCGGTTTTAGGGATTTCATATTTTATGGCTCCGAACCGCAAGCCACAACCAATTGGACCAGCGCATTTGAAATGCCTCATTAATACATAAAAGGGTTCATGAGTGGGCAAACGTGTGCTTTATACCGAGTGCGCGTTAGTTCCATGCTATTCAGAGCTCCCTCCTCAAAATAAAGCGAAAAAAATAAGATGCGATTTCATTTTATCGTTTTAGACACGTTTTTAACTTTCACAGTGGCTAATTCCAAATGTGCATTCAAAATTGAAATCAACTACAAAATCACGCATATGAGATGGATTTATCAGCGAATGAAGTCAATGAGTTCACACTAAATCCGAGTACAAATGCGTGCGTTGTCGATAAACCCACTCAATATTAATTACGGACTGAGATTCACCACGTAGAGGGTAAGTATTTGCAGGACAAAGTAATTCCATTCCAAAGGTCACAGAAGGAGTTATATATTACATTTTTCAACTTGTTCAGGATTTTGAGTACAATCTGATGAGCATATGATTTTTGGTAATACTTAACGGGAATAGTTATTTCTAATAGCAGCGGTCTTTCGCCGGGGGAGTGTTTTAAAGTGACCAAGCCAATACGCACAACATAACTTTTAAGTGCCTCCGAACAAAATATACCTAAAAACCATAATAAATAGATTTTTTAAAGAACTGAATACCTTCTCTCTACTTTAATTACATCTTAACCTCTGATTTTTATCTTTTCTATTGCGGCGAGGGGTGAGGGTGGCAATATTAACTGGTAATATCACCTATATATTCAGTATCACATTGTTCCATCCATTTGCCCCGTCTTCTTCAAATTTCTCCAAAAAATCGTCTTTCTCCTACTAACATGCCTAGAACTAACTGCCAATTTTCTCAATAACAATTTTCACAAAATCTCAAAAATTTCCACGAATTATTTTGTCTCGACGACCAAGGGTCGGATACTTGCAAAACTCTGTTAAACTCCGAGTCCTATCTGTGTCCTTCTGTACATCTTACTCAAAGTCATTTTCATCATCTGACTGAAAAACGTCCAGACCAAATGCAATTCTTATACCCATAACTAATTTGCCTACCTCCATATAAAATTCTTAGCAAAATAAGTCAGTAATTTTAAATACTAAAAATACAAATAATGCACTCCAACTTTAATGTACAATATTCACTATAGAAATAAATGCCTAAATATTATCTTTTGAATATTTGAATTGAAAATGGCTTATCATGCAAAATGCATGCTTTGTATCAGTCTATATAGAAATACTATCGTGGTAAAACTGATATTACGCACACTGCTTTCGTTCTTTTCTTATGCTTATTTCGTATGAAATAAAGATGCAATTAAATAGACGGGAAGAAAGGGTAAAATACGCAGAGGTGGGACCGCTCGTGAGCAGCGTCGATTGCACGTCGAAAAAGCGCTGGAATCGAAGGAAGTTACTCAGTTGGAAAGAAGAGGAAGCGAGCAAAAAAGGAACACGAGAAGTGGATATAGAAAAAGTCTGAGACAGGCAAGTTGAAGAAGGAAGAACGAGGGTGGGCGTGCGATAAGATGAAACAAGAATTCCTGAAGCCTAAAGAACGTAGGGGAGGTGTGGCTTACGGGGAAGACAAGCGGAATATTGAAATCGACCAGCAAGGACGAGAAAATAGTGGCGTCGTGGTGTGGAAGGCGTGGAAGACGGTGAGAGAACAGACTGAGTGAAGGCGTCGAAGTGAACGGATGGGGGGGAGGGGTGCTAACTGTAGGAATGAGATGGTAGAAGTGACGGAGATAAAATGAGAGAAAAGAGAGAGGGGTGAGCCCCTGAGAACATTTGGGGGGGTGAAACCGCGGTCAAATCGGGCGGAATGGTATAAAAATTGCAGAAAAAATATGTGGTGAGCGAGGGATCGAAGGATACGGGAGGGAGACAGTAGTTTTAATAGAATCAGGGAAAAGATTTGGGAAAATTTGACAGGAGGAAAACGCTGAAAATGTGAATTTTGTGGGGAAGAATGGAAAAGGGGAGGGAATCCAAATTGGATCGAATGGTATGGTCGACATTAAAATGATATTATGATGATTTAATGGAGCATGCGTGGTACAAGGGTGGCAGAATGAAAAAAATACACGGGAGGCGAAATAGAATTGAACTCCCACAATTGGAATGAAAATGAGGTAAGAGGTGGGAGGGCAAGGAAAATGAGAAGGAAATTTAAACAGGGCCTCAAATTTTATTGAATATTCTAAAAAATAAACGATTTAGTGCTGGGGAGAATATTTTCACTAAGTGTACTCACCTGCTCGCTTAATTTCTGTGCAATATTAATCGGTAGCCATCTGGAATAATTGTCTATTAAAATTAATAAATTTAAGCTTGAATAAGAATAATTCGCACTATAATTCCGTATTTTACGTGTGTTGAACGTTTAGTTACTATTGCCGCATCTCCTGCAATTTCTTGTATTGTCTATATTTGACTCGGATTGGTCCAGTCTTAGACATGCACTGGTTCTTCTTGAGTACTCTATCTCTTCGATCCACTCTTATCACCCCAATAAGTCCATAAATTTTGCCAAATTTATTTTTTCAAACCCCTTTTCTAAATCCACGAAGCAATGTACGTGTACCTTGATGATATTCTATGTTCAGTTTTATCAATGTTCTAATGACATTAAGCATCAAGCGTGTTCATACGCTTTTACAAGCCAATTTTATCTTCTCCAATGACTGTAATAGATGAAAGAATATTCTGCAATCAAGGCAGAGTGAGGAAAATTGGTTAGAATTTGGCATGTTTGGTTAGAATTAATTTAGGTTGGAAATATGTGGAATTGCAAAAATAATTCGGTATAGTGTCAAGGGTGAAATGAGATGTCAGGTTGTATCTTGGTAGAATAAGCTGAAAACGTAGTAACGTTAAGTCCGTCACCATCAAAAATCTATTTAAAGGACTTGTCAAACATAGCATGTAGACTATCATTGTGTACCATTTGCATACATTTTTTCTTGAGAGTGAAATGTGTAGATCAAAATAAAGATCGCTCCTAAAACCGTACATTTTTTGGTTTAATAATGTATAGTTGTTTTTGCACAGCCAGGAAATGTAGTCAACTAATTGGGGTATGAATATGAATCAAAGGCTTTGGGAATGTTGGTGGGAAGAAGAATGAGAGGGCTGAAGTACACGAAGAATGAGGACAAGTGAGGAAGTGATAGGAATAGTGGGAGAGAAAAGAGAGGATCATTCGGATGGGTCAAAGCAAGGCAGAAAGGGTCAATTCAGAGAGCTCTGATAGGGAATGGTATGATAAATACTTTGATGAAGCGTATTGATGAGAGCTTTGAACAAACGAGCGAAGGGAGGAAAAATGTAGCTTCGTTGGACGGAATGAAGGGAAGCAGAATACACATGAAATGAAGAATATCGAGGTTATTATTCTGAATTAAGTAATTATTGGATTTGTTTCCTCACTAGATGCACTTGATTTAACTCGAGACATTTATAATATTTGTAGTAAATAATTTAAGATAGAGGAGTGGGCGTCAAACAAATCCTTATCGGGTGCCACTATAGTATCTCCCAATCATATTATGCAACTAACGTGTACTTGAACGCGATATGCAGTATAAAGAACAGCGAAAGATCAGACTAATTGCCATATGATTTATTACTATCCGTATTATTACAGACAATAGTCACATTTTATCGGAATTCTAAGCTAACTTCAACTTCATCCTCCCTGAATTAACTCATTCATTGCAATAGAAAAAATAGAGGGTTGGTGATATCCAGAAGTATATGCAATCCCTCCATCAGTAATGTAGTGTGGGTTGTCTATACCGAAATAATACATAAACTTTGGGGATGACGATGGATTTTGATGGAGATTTGGAGATTTTCAGGAGGCAAAGCAGGTACATATAATCGGATTATTTAAGTGACACGGATCAACAAGTACTGTTGCATATTCGAAAGTAAGTAGGTGATTAATTCATTGAAATCAAGTCCTATTTTTTAATATAGCATCGGGATATCTGCGTGGACAATGGCAAAAGAGAAACATCATAAATAGACCTTAACTGAACAGAATATAGCTAAAATTAAAGTTTAAAGTTTTGAAAGAGATAATTATTATTTAATCATCTACCATTTATGATACGTTTTCAATGGACACAAGCACACATCACTATGCTCCTTGGCCTCGTCTAAAACGCAATCTGGCCCAACATTAAAACAAACCCAACCTCAATTCCCCGTACTTCTTTGTTCCCTTCATTACCTCCAACATTTTAATCCTTTACCACATCTTCCTCGTTTACCTAACGTTCTCCAATCTATCAAAGTCTTCAACATGTCATCTCCAATCAAAATGCTCTACATCCACCTCTTCCGTCTACTTTGGATTTCTGTAAACAATTCTCTCTCCCTTACCAGACCTCTCACTTTTGCGTTTGTTTTAATTTACATCAATTTTCTCTACTACATCTCTCACCCACCTAAATCTCAAAAGACTCCAAACGACGCCTATCATCTTGCTTTAACGACCTTTTCCTTGCGCCGTACTGAACGGGTACTCCATTTAAAAGTTTTGAGTAGCCTTTTCTTTATTAATGTATCTTTATTCAACGTGTGCCATCAGTTTCATCCTTCCTGTGAATGTTACTTTACACTTCGAAGCCTTTCTTTTTATGGCAATTTTTCTATAGCTGTCTTGGTTTAAAAGACGGCCAATTCCACGCTTGTTTCTGCCCTCCTATTTCAATATTTGACTTAACCTTCCTCTTCCTCGCAAAGCTCAATCTGTGCCGATTTCATTCAATCTCTTCCATACCGCTCATATTAACTTCATAATGCACTCAGTAATGATTGCAACCTTATGGCAGGCTGACTTACCAAAGCTTGATGATCTGCAAATAGAACTGATTATTCAATTACTCGCGGAATTTTATTCCCCTCTCTTATTCTTGTCAAGCCCTTTTTACTATTTCTTCCACGTGCATATACGCTGATAAACATGAGTGCAAAACTCCTGTGCAATCTCTGTTATAATTTTTCCCACCTGGAATCTTTATTCACCACATGCACAAGCTGTAGAGAAGTTATCTATTCTCCAATTATCTCATATTTTCTACAATAATGTAATGAATTCTAAGAAGAAAATATAGCAGATTATTCAGTTTATATGGAATTAAAAAATTATATTCATTCGAATTGGAGAGAGAAGGGTTTCTGTTAACGATCACTAGTTGCTACTGAATTAAAAATTATAATTTCTCAGAAAACAAACTCGAAGGCATGTTTAGCAAATATAATCTTCGAGTCGGCAATCAAGAACAAGGAATAAACGGACTAATCTGGCAAATCTGAAAAAGTGCAAAATTATAGTTTCCATTACAATAATACTCTTACAATTATTCCATTATTTGCTGTACGCATTTTTTATACACTGTACGCATTCATTCATTTTTCCATAAACGTCTATCTCCCTCTTCCGATTCAAATTTTTGCAAATTCCCCTCATGCCAATTCCTTCACGCACACGACTTATAGTATTCTATCAGTTAGGGTGTTTGGTAAAAGTTATTCGCTAAAATTCATGGATAATTTGCGACGGCATAATTCAACAGCATACTTTTTCTGCTCGTTTTTTTTTCGTGGTTTCCGTGTAGCATCCATGTATATTCCTTGAATTTTCTACGGTGATCAATCCTCACCCGTCCTGGAGCTACCCATAGAAGGATTATTGCTGCATTAATAAAAAATCATTCAAAACTATTGTGAAACTACGTGTTTTAAAATTAAAATACAGATATATATTGCAATATTTGCTATAAAAGCTTTAAATGGAATACTAGTTGAACGTTCTGTTTTAAACCTTAAAACTATGAAAGGACCATCAAAAATCAACGTGGATATTCCCAGGAAACAAAATCCGAAATAACATTTAAAGAGAAAAAAATTAAAACAAAAAGAGCCAATAAAAGTAACCTGATTTTGTTTATGGGTATCAATCAAATGCCATTTTTTAAGCGGCCATAAATATTATTTTGAATAGTATGTCATATTGTGACTCAATGCGCCCATTCTCAGAACGAATTGGAAAAACACCAAGATGAAAAAAAGAATAGTTTAGAGAGTTGGATACAACACATTAATGTATATCGAGTTTCGTTCAATTTGGTCTTTGTGCCAAAAAATCATCATCGTCGCCACATAATTTTATTTTGTTGATCATTTTTTACCAAGTTAATAGCAATCGACGAATTATCAGTCACTCATTGGCAATTAAATTCTAATGAAAATATTATGGGTAACTTTTATTACACATTTAAATATAGGTAAAAAAATAATACAATTAAATTGAGTATATAGTACGTAGCATATATATATTATATGTGTAATTTATACATATATATATATGTATATATATAGAAATAAATTCCCATTTTTAGCGTTTTTGTACACGACATTATGAATTAGAGTGGAACGTTTGTTTGAATTTTAACGATATCAAGGAAAATTAGAAAAAAAGGTATAAATCATAGAACTAGAGGAAAGTTAATATATTAAATCACAAAAACTTATCAATTCCAATATAGTAATTTGAAAACGATATCTGCAAAAATAAATGGGTGAAAGGAGCAAGATCATTGAAAATCAATGCCAAATCTTAAATAATACTATACTATATGCATTTGCTTATTTAATCAAATATTATCCTATTTTATAATATCGAGAACCCACTGTTCTATGTATGGATATAAATATATATGGATGATCGCGGATTCATGCAATCTCACTGTTTTTTCAGTATTTTTGATGGAAATGGTACGTGCACTTGGCGTGAAAAATTTGTTTTCCTTCATTTACTAAATCGCGCCAGGTGACCTCAACTTGCGGGAGATACCGTCAGATGGCAGTGTCACCCTTGCGTGACTCCTGATTGGGTTCCCTCGTTCCCTGCTGAATTAAACAGAGGCACCACAAGGATGATGGGAAGAAGTGGGACGGGTGGAGTTGAGGGACGGGGGTTATGTTTTTTTTCCTTCTACCCTTCGACTTTATTGGTAAGGCAAGCCGATGTGGGTTTAGGCGCCACTGGAACATTGAGTATCTGGTGAGAGAACAGTTGGCGGAAGAGGGGCGCATAGGGAGTGGATGGGGCGGCGAAATGGAATCAAATGCTGCACCGACGTGATTCGGGTGAAGGTTAACAAAGCGAATGCATTTTTCAGCCAGCGAAACCGAATCAAAGTGGGATATTGCCTCGTCCACAAGTGAGTGGCGTGTGTGTGTGAATATGTGCGTTGGAGGGTGAGGAGTATTGGGGGGTTGGCCTCTCCACACTCCGACCTCCCTCTGGTTTTATTTACAATCCTTCCCCCCTCCTTTTCCTCGTTCGATAAAATTTCCACCATCGGGATTCGATCACGCCGCGTCGAAACGGTCGCAAACAAAAGCCAGGCCAACGCGATTTTCATTGCGCCTCCCTTCTCACTACCCTCTTTTGACCTTGCTCGCGCAATCGAACAAACAATACATCCCCGGGTCCATTTCTCCCTTCTGGAGAGAAACCCGTTCGCTCAGTACTCTTGGTCTTCGCCGGGGTTTCCCGAAAGTCATTCCAATTTCAATCCCTCAACCTTGCCCCATAATTTTTTTCGAAAAATTTCCGATGGGGTATTTTCCCCCCTCCCCCGATGAAATCTTAGGAATATTGTGGCCAAGGAGAGAACCTATCTTTTCAAGCGACCGATTTCATAAACTTAAGAAAATGGTGACCAAATTTTTGACAGGCTTTTTTAATGAAGTTGTATACAGTCATACATAGAATTCACTCTATATGTTTTTCGTATTTATCATTGTCCTTAAAGATGGTAATTTTTGTTATTTTAGGAAACTCGGTGCATTTCACTCATTTTTGTCCATAAATTGCTAAAGAGGTACCTTCAAGTACTAAGGTATTCCAATTTGTTCTGATAAAGTAATGAAATTTGATACTTTGATTATTTTAAACCAAATTTTCCAGGAGACGTTCACATATTTTATAATGTTGACCTCTTGAAGTCAAGGTCAGAAAGAATGCCTCTGTTGGAATCCTTTATTCCCCCTATAAAAGCGAGCTTGCCTGTGTCCGAGGTTATTTGAGTACGTTGTCACATGACTTAAGACCTTATTTGAACTATCGCACACACATATAGTACATATTTTTCACCTCTATTACTCCATCATCGAGTGTCTCCTTCAACTGAGGATGAATTTTGATGGGCTTTAAACCATGTAAGTGGAGGAGACAGATAATTGCACAGTTCTCGTGCATGAAACGACGCCAGTTAAAGCATTAAAAACTCTTCCCTTTCTAACGATAGTTACAGAAACAAATTATGTTTTGTTTTCTTAACAATTTCCCACGTATTTTAAGCTCAATTATATATTTCTATTAGAGCTTTCATTTCCTTGACTTGAACCCATTCATTACAACTCGTCTTAACCCTTAATCTCAAGTTACGGTAATTTGACTATCGATGTTATTTAAAATTTGATATCTTATATTCACCGATTCAATGCCTTAAACTCTAAAGGATAACATAATATTTATACAATTCCTTTTGAATTCGAAGATTGTCATCAAAATATCTCCTTTTATATGCCTACATATGTAAGATAGTTCTTCTATCCCTCGCAGTTGTTACGTTTAATGGAAAAATCATAACTTTCAGCAATATTACGCAGATATTTCTTAAAGACGCATGTTTCTATTATTTACGGCTAATGTGAATTAAATCTGCGCACTGTGGTTTAATTTTCCTCAATTTTGAAAAAGACGTCATGAGGAAAACTTCATCGTTCTTCTTAGTAAACCTAGTTGAGAGCAGCCCTTAAAGAAAGATATCTGTTTATTTCTTTTAATGACTTAATTCTTCCAGATTTAATAATTTTACTTTGCAGGTACCTACTAATTTTTTCCATACCCCTCCGGCTCTATTCTTCCTTCTTCTCATCTTTTGATTAATCGACAAAAAAAACCGTTGGAGAAATCAAAATAACTAAGAACATATATAAAAGCCAATAATAACCTTAAAATGAATCGTCGGAGTCTTGAGCCTATATATGAGGGAAAGGATATAAGAATGGCAAAAAGCTTGGTCTACTAAGAGAAGGCAGTTTAAGTGCATGAGGCACGGTACATAGGAAGAAATGTTTACCACGTCGACAGTCTTACTCAAGTGGAAAGTACGTTCGAGACCATTATTTGAGGAGCTTTGCAAGAAAGCAGGAGAGAAAATTACCCGCTTCTAACAGGAACGGCGACTTAATTTCCCACTTCTATGATTTTTTTGGGGGTTAACAATTTCTTGAAAAGATCCAGGAACGTTATGAAACTTGCACTGAGGAAGATGGCGGTTATATAATGCTTATCCTGTATAATTGGCAGTAGTTGGCAGCGAGCCTTAAAATGCAGGTACTGAAGAAGTGGTGAGGATTTTTATCTCAGTTAAGTGAGATTGACGAGAGATATCGACGAGATAGATATGAGAGGGTGCATTCAAAATTAAGGATGTAGTTTACAAGCGGACGCATTTTACTATATAATAGCGATAAAATAAATTATTCTCAATTTAACCTACACTTGAACTTAACCTTTAAACATTGGTCTAGTAATAGGTCGCGGAATAATTACAAAGTTGTAATGAAGGACAGTAATGAGCATGGAACATTAATCAAGGAATCACATTTAGCATCGTTTTCCTATAAAACCCTTTTTAAAAGGAGCCGATTTAATTCATCCGTATTAGATAGATAGACAGAGGACTTTATTTGGGCGAAATTGAGACCTAATGGTCCCTTCTTCCTTTTAACCCATTGGGTATTAGAATACCTGTAGGTCAAAAATCCGTAGGAAGAATTAAAACCTCAATTTATGCAGAAAAGATTGATAATTATAAGAAATCATACTTTAAATTAATTTTACGGAGCTTTAATTAGGCATCTCAAAGCCTAGCACATTAACTTTTAAAGTCATTTATACTCCACCAACATTTTCTGGATTTTTTCCGATTAATAATAAATACTCTTTAATACATTTGTTTACGACATTTAATTACCATAACAATATCCGAAAAAATGTATCAGACGAGATTTATTAGAAAAGTTCTTGGTATGGAAGAGAAATGAACAAATAGCCTTAGTGATACTTTCTTGTTTTTCAATATTGTCTCCCTGTACACTTATGCACTTGGCCCAGCGATGTTTCAATGTCTTGATTCCATCTCGAAAATTACATTCATTCAACCCTGGAATATACCCGTCTATTGTGGCTGTTAGTCCTTTGTTTGAAGAAATCTTCGTCCTCCGGAGAAAATGTTTAGCTTGGGGAAAAGATGGAAGTTTGATGAAGCCAAATCAGGCGAATAAGGCTGGTGTGGAAACCATTCGTATCTTAGTTGACGTATTTTTGCCATGGCAATCACACTTGTGTGTGAGCGGGCAGTATATTGAAGATATATGACATTCTTCCTTGCCAAACCTGGTCCTTTTTCGTGTATCTTTTGCTGGATTTTGTCAAGAACGTTGAAGCCATCACCTTTCCGACCGACCGTATTGCGTTTGCTTAACTTGGTAGTGGTTAATCAACATGTTTCTGCTACTTTTACTGCTGTTTTATCTCTGGGGAATAGTAATGTACCTAATTCTTATCTGTGGTCACAAACCGACGCAGAAAATCCTTATGGTTTCTCTTAAAGTGGGTCAAACATTGTTCGAAAATTTTTATTTTGATGCGCTTGCATCAATAGTCGCCGCACGCATCTGGCAGATAATTTTCTCATATCCAATTTCACTGTTAAGATCTGGTATGCCTGTTTATATGACAACCTCACAGCTTCAGCAATATCCCTCACTTCACTCAACGATCCTTCATGACCATTTCATGCGCTTTTGCATTAATTTCAAAGATAATGGTACATTTTGTCCGGTTAATCATCTCTAAACTGTCCTGACCAAACTTAAACTCATTTATCCACTTAGCAACAGTTGACTATGGAGAAACGGAGTGTGTAAGTCGGCATTTCTTTTAAATTTTCCTTTATTTTCATACCTTCTTAACGAAGTATTTAATCACTGCTGGAATGTCATTCCATCTTCACAAATCACACTACGGGAACAACAACAGATAGGCGTCCGCACCACAGATCACTTCCCAGAACACTGACGCGTTACGTGTTCACTTATAAAAGATTCCCTACTACTCCGCGGGAAACTCGTTGTGCTAGCACTTACATCTGGCAGTTATTCCGAGAACCTTCAAAACTACCCTCGTATTTATTGTGATAAAGCTGCGTAAAAGGAATAAAGAAACTCATCCATGTAAACGAAAAATTAGTAACTAGTTGTTTAAAAGCAGGCAAAAGACTTACTCTACATTCCAAAAAAATTACGGCAAAAAATCTTCCCATTTCGACTTATTTTTATATTTCAACCCTGCAGGGACGTGTCGCATTCTCTGGGAGGGTTTGTGGAGAGAGAATGCATATAGAGGAGTTTTTCTCCGACAATCGATTCGCCGAATTCGGTGTCCTTTGAGGGACAAAAATAACTTCCTGCTCCTTGAAACCTCAAACATCCTTCCGGTATATACTTGCCCCAACGGAAATCTTGGCGAATAAAAACGCATCGAGGGAGGAGCAACGACTGACCCAAATTACCACTGCAACTTCCTCATCTCTCGTTCGAGTCAATGCGGATGAGGGCAAAGGAACGAAAGGGGAAGATAACCTACCGTAACCTCCGAGTTCTAAATTCTCCGAGACCTACTTTGAGCCGAAACTGCACCTTTTGGGGTCTCGGAAATGCATCCGCCACTTACTCTTCTCCAACCCTTCCCTTCCCCCCAACCCATCCGCCCGTGGCTGAATAGGAAATGGACCACCTGATTTCATTTCCTCACGATAAGGTGTCGGGGTGACAACAGCCTTCCATCGGAACGGCTTACGAGCGTCCTGTTCCTAAAGTGCGGTCGCAGCATTGTGTCTCTGAAGAAGTGGAATAAAACAACGACGAATTCGACGGCAACGCTTCGGGACATATGTCCGCAAAAGTTATGAACGACTGGGACATTCACACAGCCTCCTTAGCCAAGTTGAAAGACCCATCTATGTTGTTATTACTAGTTTTCTACCGGTTCAGGTACGTTTTGGATGGATGGTCCGTCAAATTATATCTACGTTTCAAGTTTCATCGAGGACAACTGAACGTGGACATAAACAATAAACCCTACTTCTACACCTTCCGCACCTTTCTTTCACCCTTCATTCTGTTCAAAATACCACTTCTTTTCCTCCCATTGCTACCTTGGTTTCCTAGCTATTCCTTCGAATATGCCTCATTTTTTTATCTATGAAGAAGAAATGAAAAAGAATATAGAAATAAAAAGAAGAAAAAAAGGGCACCAGAGAATTCGAACGGTAAAATTTTATTCCATTAACCCTGGATACTATTTTATGCATACAATTATGTACCGAGTTGGAAAAAATCCCACGGTCAACATTTAGATATTGTTTAAAGTTTTAATATGCAATAAATTATAAGCATATATGTACGTACATGACAAAATGGGGCAGTGGAATAAAAGAATGCAATTGTAAACGTTATGTCTACTAAATCTCGATCATCAGAAATATCGTATATATTTGGCTTTTAAATCATTTCATGGCATCAACAATGTATGCATACCTGTAGTTATAAAAGAAATGATTGACCATAACTTCCCTTTTTCATTTCTCTTCGTCAGATTTTCACAGTTAGGATACAATATTTCAGCTCACTTGAGAATCATCAATAAATATTTAAAACTGATGAAAAATGGCATCGTGTATCTAAAGCAAGGGATGATTTTTTACACATTTAAAGACGACTAAAGTCATAGCTATAGGAGTGCGCAATCATTGGTTTCCAATATAGATCTTTGAGCTGTCATAGTAACGTTGACTTATATTCTTGGTAATGCATACATATCGGGAATATACCCGTACCTATGGCAATATTGAGAATGAAAGACTGCCGGCAATATCCCTATATCTTACAACGTCAACATACCATCCATGTGTCTCTATAGTTGAAAGGCCTTTTGGCCGAGCAGCATTTATTAAATGTATTGGAGGAAATTTCAGCGTACTGATGGTATCCTTTATGTCATATATTGATGAAATTTATCAATCCTTCACATCCCTTGACATTTTAAATCCAACTAATCGTTCATTTTTCAATCTAAAAGAACTTTGGTAAATGGCCATACGTAGAGTACAGTTCTACCTTTCAAAAACTTAGTTAATATCCCACCTGGAGTCACAAGCAGATCCATTCAATGAACGTAGAGGCAGTGTTCACATTCATGGAGGAAGATGAATAAACGAACGTTTGATTAGTTGAAGAGTTTTCTAAAAAAAGGTTACTGTTCACATAAGTTTTCTAACACTTATTTATTACCATAAGTTAGGTAAAAACTATTTATCTCTTCCATTTAAAACAAGAATTAGTACAAAAATCAATTCAAAGGGGGCCAATTTGGTTGAATCAGGTATAAAGGATTGATTTAAATAACCATTTAAATCGCTTAAACATAATATTTAGATTAAAGGTACTCCTGGCCGGCTACTTAAAAATTGGTTAGTTTTACAAAACCGAGAAATTCCGCGAGAAACGGGTAATTTTGATCGTTCATAAAGTCAGCGTATTAAATATACCAGAAAGAATCAAATGAAAAACTCTGGCCTCTATACTTGTTTTCGTGTTTTTTTGACAGCAATATTTTCTAAACAATAATATCAATCAAAAGTAATGCTACATGTAATAATTTAGTGAAATTCGTCTTGTCATTATGCCTTTTAGAGAAGAGGAGAATTTCACATTCGACTGGATAATATTAAATTGTGTTTCACGCGTATTTAACACTCAAATTGCGGACAGAGGTCTAAGGATAAAAATTATTCAGGTTCTTTTAAACAGATTCTTATAGCTTCGGAGTCTCGCGGCTTCACTCGTCCACGGTTGTGCCTATCTAATGCTTCATTTTCGTCTTATCGCCTGAGATTCAAAGCACGTCCATCAAAATAAACATTCAAAGGAGTGCCTTTAACATCTCATTCACGTAGCACCTGACAAACACCTGTTTTTGGGAGCGTGAGGCGAAAACCTGATGAGATTCTGGCACTAACGCCGATCCAACTTCTCTCGATCCTGAATTTCTTTACAGACTTTTTTCCCACTTCAACTCATCCTGTCTCCTCTTACCTAGATTCCGAAATCATTGTCATTGATTGGACTATTGTATTACAACTGTAGCTCATTTTTGATGACATTATAATTCTTTTATATCAATTGGAAAGGCAATGGAATTTATATTGATTCACGATATTTGAATATAAAATCTGTCGGTGAGGGATAAAGAGCGCTGAATTGAGAGGAAGACAAACGCCGAGGTTTTAAATACGGTGGACAAAGATAGCATGCGATTATGTAAGATTTTACAAAAAGGAGAGAAAGTAGACAGAGAAAATAATGAAGGGTAGTGAAATGTTAAAGGCCGTGAGTTATGAAGAAGGTTATGCTAATTAGAGAGAATGAACAAATGAAGTCCTCACGATTCTTCGAAGCTAAAAGTCGTTAGGGACCATCCAACATCTACTTTCAAACAGGAATAATTATGGTTATTCCAAGCTTCAAAAGTCATTAATTTCAAAATAAAGGACACAGTAAATCGGTTGCTGGTTAAGAAAAAAGAGAAAAAATCTCATTCCACCCGTGGGTTATGCACAAATGTACCAATTAAAATTAATTTTCCAGCTCAGTTTATTTTAGTAACTCTTTCAAATCGGTAGAAAGAAAACACTATAACCTTAATATGAATATCCCCATTATTTCTACTATACGAATATAGAGGGCGGAGTTACAACATAGTAATCAGAACATCCGGCTTTCCGGCTCCCAATACAAAACGCAGTCTCCTCGTGGCTGGTATGGAAGCTGTTTTGTTTCCGACTGCCGACATAATCCGATATCTATGCCAGGGCAGTAGCTAATTACCAAACTCAACGCTGAGTTCGTGACTCCACGCGTCGAACGGGTTTTAACTAAGTTATCCAATATTCAGTAAACCATGGATCAAAGAATCAAAGATAAAGGCATAATGTAATGACTAAATGGTAACAGTTAATAACTCAAATCGAATGCTAAGAGTTAAAAAAAATGGAAAACGCAAACTGCATTAAACTGTTCTTTAATTACGAATAGTTAATGTCTCCTCTCAATTGTTCCAAATGGTTCTCCTTTTTCTCTCCCTACCTCATTTTTACAACGTCCTCCCCTCTACCAGTCTTCAGCATTCCATTGATTGGCTGACGACGGCATTAGACAATAGGACGTTAGGCGAGCAAGATATGGGAAGAAAAAGGATAAACATGCTGGAGAGAATGAAGATATGTTAAAAGTATCCGCAAAACGGAAGAGCCGCTCAAACTAGTGTGGAGTGTTAGATATAGTTTTGTTAGGAAAGACAAAGGAGTGTATCATGTTAGAGACTCAATCCATCACAGACCTACCCTAAAAGGTAGCCTAGCTAAATGTTAATAACCCATATACATGCATGTGAACCTATGGCTACTGTGTAAATGGTGGAAGAGCAGCGAAAGGTTACTAAAATCGGGTCGAAAACTTAATTCCTCGGAATAGGTAATCTACCTGTTAAGGTAGGCTTTTGAATGGACACAACTATCAAATAAACATTTTGTGGGGAGTCACAAAATGTTTATTTGATAGTTGTGTCATCTAAAACCCTACCTTAAACGGTAGATTACCTAATAACGGGGAAACGATGAGCACAAGGATGTGCCCAAAGTATAAATGAACCATAAAATATGTAAAAAAATAAAGGATTATTCGTGAATGTGAAAAGATAACATCGTTAGACTATTTTACGTAGCGAAGGCCATATTAAATAATTTTCATGATAGAAACGGATAACATATTTTAGCAGTTGTGTGTACGTACGAGGCTTTCTTTTTCCAATTTTTGGTGAAAATACTATTACATTTACTCGCTGCATATTTGTTATTTACTATTTTTTAACTCATTTAACTACAATTAAAGTGTTATCTTCTATTTTGATATTTTTCCATCACGACTTCTATATAGAAGGTGGATTTTAACGGAGCAAAAACTTGATCATTGAAGCAAGGCTTTGGCGTAGATTGGAAGCCTTTGAGATGTGGGTATGGAGAAGCATTTGAGAGATGAAATGGATGGAAAGGAAGGAGAAGAAAGGATTGTTCAGAGAAATCAAAGGGAGGCAAGAGATGTGGATACGAAAGCATTTGCTGAAGAGTGATAAAGGGGAGAACGTTAGGCAAGCGAAGCATGGGGAGGCAAAGGATAAGGCATGTTGGACGGAAGGGAGGTAGAATGCATGCGGAATTTAAGATGAGTTACTTGAAATTTAGACTGCCAGGATGTGTTTTCTTTGGAGACAGTATGAAATGTAGGGGTGCTAAGCTTGTGTCCATCCAAAACCTACCTTAAACGATTGACTGTCAATTTTTAATAATGGAAGATCACAGAAAAGTTTAAAAAGTAACTGTTCTCCGGAAGTAACATAAAGTAAAGTGAAACCCACCACGTGAAATAAATTTCACGAATGAAAACAAGAGTAAAAGAAATTAGACAAATACATTTTTTTTACTCATTAGTCTGCCACTTGCTATTTCATTGAATTTAGTATAGGGACTTTTATGTTTTGGTTTTATAATATGCTAATTCTGAGTCATAAAAACAAAGCAATTTTGGCTTTTTTACGTGAGAAATACACACTTAATTCTATAAGAGCATTTTACCAGAAATAAGCGTGACGGTAAGACAAGGCAAAAAGGATACACTTTTAATAACATTCCAAGGAGG
Organism: Hetaerina titia; assembly: GCA_037158775.1. Classification (NCBI taxonomy): domain Eukaryota; kingdom Metazoa; phylum Arthropoda; class Insecta; order Odonata; family Calopterygidae; genus Hetaerina; species Hetaerina titia. The sequence continues at coordinate 66,960,814 of CM073774.1, read as the reverse complement.
TTTGTTACACCAATATCGAAATTATCCATCATAAAAGATGAGATGTTAAGTTGAACGAGGAGAAGATCATGAAGACGTCTTCTCCTTACATTAAAAGCAATGACAAGAATTGAAATAAAATAAGCAGTTAATAAATAAAACTCTGAAAAACAGATTTATTTACTGAATCGAATTGAAAACATAAATCGTCTTCGTGGAATAAAGCTCTAAAAAACTCAAGATATGAAATACGGAAAATAAAGCAGCGCAGGAGAACAGCTCAGAACATTAACGAAGGATATAGACTATCTAAACGCTAGGTTGAAGGGAAGACAATGATTCACCCTGCACCAACAGACAGAAAAATAGTAAAATTACAACAGCATGGCAAAAAACTTGGATTTAAGAGCAGCGGTTGCCTCCCTTCTCCGAGACGGCTGTGGAATCCTTTAACGAGAACGGTTTATACAAAAATTTCCAATGGGCTTATTAAATAGCACACGCCACCCAGGTGGTTAGAAGGAGGTACTGATAAATAGACGCTTGCACTCGGAATTTATTTGTAAAGAGTCAGAGGCAGCGCACTCTGATGCGCTGCCTCTGAATCGAATACTAGGATCCCAAATGGAACCAACCCCGGAGATAATGCCAGAAGAGAACGGCGTTTTTCGCTCCCTGTAGAATATATTTGTCGGTCTCTTCTCAAATGGTATTAGGGTTTAGGGAATTTTGTGTAATCTGCAATTGTTATTGGAACAGACAGAAGTTTTTATGAACGTAGTTATGTGCTGATAAGGAAGGCGACCGATCGCTGAATTGATTTGGGCCATTGTAAATAAGTTCGTCAATTTGGCAATGAGTAAGAGGCTAAGGGATTGGGAGAAGTGTAGAGAGAAACCAGGCGTTGATATTGACCTATACGCTAGAAAATTCTTAGTTAATCGTCCCATTTACCGAACGGTGTCAAACCATTCGCCTTGGCCATGATTCAATGATTTTTTCTCAGTAAGATTACTCCTGAAATGGCTCCATTAGAGTACATTTGGTGCCATTATCCACTGTTCTTTGAAAAAAACACATGTTTTTAAACGCTGACTTTTATGAAATGTTGCCCAACGGGCAGGGACTAAAGAACACCTTGTAAAATTTACCATATAGTACTTTAACTCCTGGGCATTCCAAGTTCTTCACAGAGTATCTCAACATGACTCCTAGGTGGAATATGTATGAGTGTTTCTGTTGCGACCGTGATTAAAACCCGGGATCTCGGGGTAGGAAGGCTATACGTACACTGACCACCGCAGCAATATAATGAGTGAGTTTAGGGTATATTGCATTAATAGAAGTGTAAAGGGTTTCAGGTAGGGAAAAGAACGAAATAATATGTAAAAAAAATGCCATTGGGCCGAATTGAAGAATGAACTGGGAGTTCGCAATTTCTTCTGAGTTGAATCTCTTATGTATTTCGTAAAAGTACATAGAAGCAGGATAACATAGGAACAGGAAGAGGAGGAAGGAAGGGAGGAGAAACAGAGGCACAGGGAGGAAAAAGGAGAGGAAGGAAAATTAATGCAAAAATTCGGAGGAAAATATCTACCAAAAAGGGATGCCGCCTCACCGTTGGTATCGTTTTATTCTTCCGCGAATATCCACGGCTCAGTAATTCTTCCTGAGCGCCTTGCATCCATTTCTCTTCCCCTACCTCAAAAACCGTGCAATGGATCCATTTCAAACTTCCAAAAGCGCCTTATTTCTTCATAGGTGGAAATTTAAGTAATTCACGATGGGACATGGTGGATGAGGAATACTTCACTCAAATGAAAGGGTGCTATCCGAATCAAAGTCAATGCACGTGTATGAACTTATGATTGACGAATTGCGCAGTACGAAGCCATAAAATTGTTTTTCTTGAAAAAATTGCACGAAATCTCGAAAATCCATTGCATAGTTTTTCTTGAAATAGGATATAAAATGGACAATACTCAAAAGATTCAATAAAGTAATATTAATCAATTAACATTCATTTTCACCAATTACTCACTACTAAACAGGCATTTGAATAAATGGACGGGCTAAGGAAAAAAAATGACATTCTTAACCCTCAAGTAAATAAATTAAGGGGTCTCAATTTCTAGGACAACTCAAAATTAGGAAAATTTCCGTTGCCTCTGCTTTTCAAAGCAGAAATATTATTGTTAAATAATTTTAAGATGTAGATAAGTACTATTAAATGTAATTTTAGAAAACATAATTTGAAAATTTTAACCTTTTCTTTCGGATTCATCCACATAATGAATAAAATGGACTTCAAATACAGATTTCAAAGAAGAGAAACTAAATTTTTTCATCGGAACACTTAAATTTCATTCATATTCAACCTCGATTGACAGAAGCTGAGATTATTGTGATTTTTTTTTAGGTAATCTACCGGTTAAGGTAGGTTTTTGGATGGACACAACTATCAAATAAACATTTTGTGACTCCCCACCTAGCAAACTAATCTATATCAGGTCCCTCTTCATCTCGGTGTACTTCTTTCCTCCCTTCATTCCGTCCAACATCCCTATCCTGTTCCTACCCTTACCTCGCTTGCTCAACATTCTCCCCTCTATTACCCTCTTCAACATTCCACTACCGCTCAATACGCCTTTCATCCATTTTTCCTGCCTCCATAGGATTTCTCTCAACAAACCCCTCTCCTCCCCCACCATTTCTAGTACTTCCTCATTTGTTTTCCTTTCGGTCCATTTCACCTTCTCCATTCTCCTCCACACCCACATTTCAAAAGCCTCCAATCTACGTCTATCCTCCTGCTTCAGCGACCACGTTTCCGCGCTGTACATAGCTACGCTCCATATTAGAGTTTTTACGAGTCTTGTCTTAACATCCCTACTCAACGTCCCCGTCATCAACTCCCTCCTCCTTGAGAAAGCCTCCTTGCCTAGCGCAATTCTTCTCCTTACGTCCCTACCACTTTGACCGTATTGGTCCAAAACACTTCCGAGATATGTAAACTGTTCTACCTGCTCTATTTTTTCCCCGCCTATTTTAATATTTAGCTTAGCCTTTTTCTTTCTGGAAAATCGCATAACCTTTGTTTTATTAATATTGATTCTCATCCCATATTTATCACACTGAACCTCCAATTCACTCAACAATGCTTGCAACCCCTTGGCTGACTGAGCAACTAATGCTTGGTCATCAGCAAACCTAACCGATTTTACGAATTCCCCTCCGACTTTCATTCCTACTTCCAGTTCTTCCCATGCCTCTTTAATCATTTCCTCTACATATACGTTGAACAGTACCGGTGACAATGGGCAACCCTGCCTTACACCTCTTCCTAACACTGCCCATCCGGACTCTCCGTTCCCCACCCGCACCTGAGCAGTCTGAGACATGTACAGGTTGCGGATCAGTCTCCTGTCCCTCCATTCCATTCCTATTTTCTGCAATACACGCATTAATTTTTCCCAATTCACTCTATCAAACGCTTTTTCGAAATCTACAAAACAGGCAAAAACGTCCTGATTGTATTCTATATTCCTCTCGACTAGTGATCTCATTACTGCATGGCATCACGCGTACCTCTTCCTTTCCTGAACCCAAACTGATCATCCCCTAAGTAATCATTTGCCTTACTCTCTATCCTTTTGTTGATGATCCTGAGAATAACTTTAGCTGCGTGGGATATTAAACTTATTGTTCTGTAATCCTCACATGACGAAGCCTTTGCCTTTTTTGGAATAGGAACTAACACCGATCTCACAAAATCTTCCGGCCAGATTCCTTCCTCATAGATACTACGAATCAGTCCATATATGGCATTCTTCCCACCTTTCCCTAACCATTTCAACATTTCTACAGGAATATTGTCCACCCCCACGGCCTTATTTGCTTTCATCTCCTTTAATGCCCTTTCTATTTCATCGTCGAGTATGCCTGGACCTAAGCTATCTTCTTCTACGTCATGTTCCTTTTCTATGTATTATTGTGATTAGTTGTGTTAAATCTGTGAAGCGTAGCGTCACAAATTTGTTTATCAAAAACAGAACGAAAAAAATAACTGTAAAATTATTTTTTCGTAATACTATAAATTATGTTTTTTTTACTTATTATGTCCTGAAGACGATCAGTATCAGAGAATATTTTCAGCCTATTCAAGGAGCCCATGCAATTAACAGTTTTATTTACACTCCAAATGATTATCGGCACGATATCTCACGTTAATCATGCACAAACATTCGTTTTAATGCCCGCATCTAGTTTCCAAATTTCACTTTTATGATAAGGAGGGATTGACTCTAGAACAAAATGTTTTCGATCCACAAACGTCTCACTATCAAACGTATCAGTATCACTATCATCAGAAAAATTTTATAATTATCAAAATCTACATTGTACTGAAATAATTTTATTGATGACAAACTAAGTAAAATTGCACGTTTAATATTTACATTTTTAAAAAATGCATCTGTTTAATAAAAATCCATCTGGTAATGAATAAGTACCTTTTTGCACAGTAATTGAGGTGATGCGTAACAGAAGTGTGCTTTCTAAAACATAAATGAAATGGTATTAAAAAGAGAAAGATAAAATTGAAATATTAATATCATTCACGTTCATATGTTTTCGACTTTAGCCATTGCAAAATATTCAGATTCCGAATTTCAGTTTTTACACTCCATTAGGCTTAGAGTAAATCAACTTGTAATACGATTTTTTAACATTACTTGCCAATAGAAAATATTTAAAAAATTCTATGAATGAGAAACGAAATGACGTTTCACTTCATAACATTTCAAGTATTATAACTGTATCAAGTGCTTATAATGGCTAGAGGTAATGCGGTCTCTTAGCGGATTATCGCGAGCTCTGCGAAACCAATTTTCAAATAATTTTAACATATAATTAGTAATCCTTCACTTCACATGATATGGCTACACATTATTGTTCACATGTTAATGATCTCTTGCTAGGTTTTTGCGGTGCTCCAAATATGAGATTACACAAACAAATTCCATTAATGATTTTACTGAAAGTTTGAACAGCTATTTGCAGAGTTCATGGTCATATATGAGATGATCGATTTTTCAGGATAAAAAAAGTCAAATCTTTTCACACTTAGCTTTGATAGGATAACAAATTATTATTTTTAATGTAGCGAAAATAATTAATGAGAGTACATATTTTTAGGTTTTGAGGGAAACTGTTTGATGATACACCTTTTTTAGGTTTAAAACCGGTAACTGTGGTGATGTTCTTTATGTTAGCCAAACTTAACATTCATGTACAAGCCCCTAAATATTCCTATATGAAACTCGCACACCCCTATCGGCAGCGTGGAGAGTTTCTCCCGAAAACTTCTTTCACTCGTTTACATTATCCCGTCTTTTTAAACCTTGCCAGGGAAACTCATTCCTTTGATCATCCCCGTTAACCTCGCCCCCCTACTGCATCCCTGCTCCGCTTCGTGAGACTCAAACTGCCGCCTTTCCCCTTGTAGTTTCACAATTTCCTACCCCATTTTCTCCACCTCTGACCCCTCCTCTTTCCTTCATTAGCGACATAAACCGTATGCATGTTTGTAACTACACATCTGAATATGCTAATTTGTAAAGAAACGTGCCTGAGGCTATTCAAGTTGTGGAAAATAACTAAATTCATTTTCATATGGTCATCAAAATTTTCCACAGGGTTAAAACTCACTCTGTTATATCACTTTAAAAGAAATTCAACCATGAGCATCTAGCTCAGACTAAGCCAACTAGGTGTTTGATAGAGTCGTATATATTTTACTTACAAGGATGAACAAATCATAAAAATGATGACAAGCTATATCGCAGTAACGTCTCTCGTGTGACGTGATTCACCACCAGCGTAAATATGGGACTGCGGACAGATACTGATATTTCAGAAAAGTGAAACAGACACCAGCCAAACCCTTAATACTCACGGTACTACCTCTTAATCTGTTATATTTGCGAAAGAAAAGATGACTGATAATAAAACTTAATTACCTACTATCTATTTTCGTTAAGTCAAAAATTCCTTGAACCGACCTCAATACCTATTGATTGATATTTTATTGTTGTAACATGAAGTCAAAAGATGGCACTTCATAGGAATTGCTAGAAAAATCTAATTGCAAAAAATTGGTATCCGTATTTCAACCATTTCATTTACATATGTATTTGTGTATTTTTCTAATATATTTTTCTCTTTTCATTTTACAGGTAGGATTTCATCAAATATTGACTGCATATAAGAAAATTAGGTCATTCCGCCCTAGAATGTTGCAGTTGATATAGTGAGTATCGTTTTCATAAAATAATCAACAATGGTATTTTCCAATTAATTTTTGCCTTTAACTAAACACAACTCTATTATGAAACTGTTTAGGCTGGTAGAAGTAAACATGAGAAAATCCAAAACACGTTTTCATAAATTACAGTTAATATAACGAGACGAGTAAAAATTAGGTCTTGTGAGACAGGAAATATTCTATAAATTTCGCGAAACAAGATTCATTAGCATACAAATGATCACGGTGAAATTCATTGCAGGGCACGTATTCATGATTCAACGGGTATATGATCAAATAGCAAGATACACCTGTCTAGAGTCATATTTTACAGCAATAGAGACATACTGACATATTACGAAAACCCATGGTGTTAACGCAGTCATGGCAACACGAAGTTCTTATGAGGTAAAAAAAAATATTAATTGTATTCTGTTGATTCCAAATTCTTAAAATGACACCTTTCATCATGTTTTTTACTTTAATTATTTAAAATTTAGCCTTTATTTTTACTTGACTCCTTACAACTAAAATTTGCGTTTGGTTTCTTAATATTTGTAAGGAGAGATATCACGTAGCCGACTACTATCCTCGTATTCACGGATGTTTGAATATCAGAGGGAAGGTATCAAAAAGTAGAGAATTGCTTATTTATTTCAAAAGTATTTTTCTTCATTCTCATTGTTTTTAAAATTAATATTCCAATCATCATTTGAATTTGAAATAAATTTATGACCCGCGTTCTCGTTTTTCAACCATACACTTTCCGCGTCTTCAAATTTCACTTCTTCGGACGATTAAATGAGATAACGGTCCATGGAGATTTCTCACTCTGGCATTAGCTCTACCAGAAAAATATGGAATAAACTAATTGTTGTCCAAATATGACTGGAACATAGTGCTATGCTGGTTAAACTTGTCCATAATGAGAATTCGCTAGAAGCTTGGAATCATGAAAATTCGATAGGCTTCCTTCATGCATCAAATCATACCCAACGAGGAAAATTAATTTTCAAAAGCGCAGATGTGTCTTTCTTTTTCCGTTATACAGAAAATAAGGCCAATCAATTACTTCTACTGTGCCGACAACATAACCGTGGTTAGTCAGTCAAAGATTTAAATCGGATACGAGAAACCATAGATAAAATTTAATGGTTGTGGTATACGATGACGTAATATAAAAAGTAGTGTAGCTTGCAGAACATTGGGGAAGTGTAATGGATGTAAGAGCTCGTATAACGTGCATAAAACAAGATAAAATATTTGAAAATAAAAATGTGTAATTTTCAAACAGGATTTTCGTCCGTTCTCACGTTACGTGCAGTTTAAAAATTATGCATCGTTTCTTTCTTATTAAATTTTATGATTTCTCGTTTTCCCTGTTGTAAACTGCGGATATAAAATTGGTATGTATGGTAGGAGATTACATGCGTATTAAAACAAAGTCGCAGTTTATTTTCTGGGTGTTTGCATTCAGCTCGCTTGCTGGAGGTGCTGGGAGTTGGAAAGTGAGACGCTGACCTGAGACGTCGATTTTTGCATAGTTTCCCCAAGGATCGTTTGCGATGCAAATAAAAAGCCAAGAGATGCAGAGAGACGAACAATGAAAAATGTATCTAAAAATTTGGTTAAGTTTACGATGAAATATGGATCGCGCTGCTTAAGATGGATGGATGGCGGACTTTCTAAATTAAAAGTATTGCATGAATATTTATAGGGTTGATATAACAAAGTAGAAGGGTAATTGTGGGAGGAAGGAAGGTGTTGGTGAATGAAAAGTGTGTCAGAAATGAATACATGGGAGAAGACGGGTCCGAGGGTAGGAAGAATTTCTTCCATATCTCTTTCCCTCTCCTCCTTCTCTCCTCTCCGCCTTACCGTATTTATATACAGAGAACCACCCTTCTTCCTATCCTCCAAAACCTTTTTTTTTCACGAAATGGAATGAAACTGATAGCTGATAGAGTACTGAATAATTCAGAAACCCCAAGGAAGCCATGGAATGACCTGAATGAAAGAGAAGTACAGGAAAAAAATAGGAGGGATTTCTCCGCCGTTTTTGTCCTGTCGAGGATGCCTTCTCCGTTGAACTTTCGGACTGGTTGGCCGAGTGAGATCTTCGATGAGTTTCTGTATCTGTTTAAGGACATCCATACACGACCTACTCATCTTTGATTGCTGACAACGAGATCGATTCCAGATATTTCAGTTGGTTTCTATGTCACTTTGAACCCTTGTTCATAGTTTCAAGAATGAATTGAACAACGAAAAACAAATGCCACTTGGAACCAGGAAATGGTTTACAGACTATGAAATTGACATACGCGTAATACATGTGTAGGAAAAAAGCAATTTCTGTGGTTAAAAACAGGATTAGAACGTCATATAAAGCACCAAAAAATATATCCTGAAGTGTAAAAGGAAATCAGAACTCGAATACCGAATAAATAAACATAATCAAAGAAAACTTCTAAAATGTATTTGTCCAGCGGGATGAGATGAGCTAATTACATTTGTTATAATTCATTACGAAGCATTAACGAGCACAAATAGATTAAGGGACTCGTCTAAATAAAAAAAAGAATGAGCGAAGCATACTACAGGGTGTGGCTACATTCTTTTTTTCAAACGTAATAAGCTCTCAGAAGACGAGCACCCAGTACTTTACTAATTCACTGCACCATCTTCACTAATATGATGACCTTTTTTTAAACTTGGCAATTTACTATTAGCCGTTATTCATTTTTTTAAGGAGGATAGCAATAAAAAGACATTGTTATTAAGAGCAGATGAGCTTCTATTAAAGTATTTCCAATTCGGTATAAAATAATTTTGTCCTCTTATGACAACCAATCGCAACCAATGCAATTTAACTTATCCAATTAGCACAAACATTTTAATAGATCACGCTACTATGCGTTCAAATTTTTGGTTAAAAGAGTGGAATTTTTCTCGGACAGATGCTGGACTATAAATAATTCTGGCAATGTTTGGGGTGAATCATAGTATGGCCCGAACTCAGCAAACACTATAGACAACACGAGTGATGTGCGCATATAGCAATCGAGGGGGGGAGAGAGTAGGTAGAGTACGCGCTTACGAAATGCAGCTTAATTCGGGCAGCTTCATGACATACGATGGGCAATATATTTCTTATGTATTTAAAATAAATGATAGATATTTTGTGCTTAAAATGTTTGATTTTAAAACAGGGTTCGTGAAAAAATTTTATGAAATTTCACTTGGCTGAGAAAATATTCCATGGTCTTTCCCTCTCTTCGAACAAAGCTGCCTAGACCCACTATCAATGGAAGTAGCACTCTTTGATTCACTTAATGAAGTATTCAAGCATTGGTCTGTCAAATTCTCAAAAATCTCGATCACACATTCTTTCTACGTGAATTGCGTTTCCAAGTGTTTAGTAAATAAGGTTATGCTTTTATTTACACTAGTTTCTCCACGCTTCCACCTTTCAGTGAACATGATTTCTTTTAAGTTTAATTAAGGAAATTTAAGTTTGAAAAGACCGATAGATAAATAAATGAAGTAAACAATTACTTTCCATTAAATTTAGACATACAAAATATCTATGTATCTGGGAATAGGTCAACCAAAGAAAAAATACTGAGATATAATTTGAACGGATGGGAATTAAAAGAGGTGAAATGCGGAGGAGGCGACTGGTATATAAATCTAATTGATACCAGAAATAAAACACTATCCCATGACGGTTGACATTCTATACTTTATCTCGCTTGAACCAAAATTAGCTTATTGCATGAGTTACAGGCCCTACTTAAATTTCAGGTTCTCGACAGTTATCGTAGGTCTGATTATGAAGAACGGACAATGGCTATGTTTCACGAGAAAGAAGGGAGTGTAGTCAGTATGTATAGTATGTTGTAATTAATATTCTATTACGGCCTGCCACGCTCAGTTTAAGGTACTTTTATTTTGTATGTTTCCCTTAAAATCTATATTGAATATGTGAACTTTTTCTCGATAGGAATATATTGAGTATTTGAATGATATTCGCAAGTTGTCACATAAAAAGTGTTAAAAGATGATTATTTTTGCATGATATTGTGAAGGTAGCTGAAAACAATAAAAAGAATAAATTAAAATTAGCTACTACATTTTATATGTGTACATTTTAAGTTTTCGTCATGAACGTTCAGAAAATTTTACCTTTTTTTGGAATGATTCCGGATTTTTCTATATTGATTGTATAATGATATAGAAAGATCCGGGATCATTTAAAAAAAGAAAATTTGCTGAAAAAGCATGGCAACAACGTAAAATGTAAAAAGCTGTAATTGTATATTTGACTGCTGTTCGTATTTTTTCATGAAATGTAACCTCTATCACCCTATGCTTCTGTTTAATTCTGATTGAAACTAAAAACAATTATAAATCAATAACGCCTCGGAAGAACGAAAATATTTCTCATCGGGAGAATCATTACTCGAAACGTCAGCAGCATGGAGAACATTTTCAATAGTTTCACCAAAACTTTGGCAAAAGCGACGGCTAATCATAAGTCATTTATTTGTTTTACAGCATTCGAGAATGACTATTTTTACTCCCATTGGTAGCATTGTTTTTTCTTTCACACGAGAAATCTTTTTCGACTATTTAGGCGACAGAGAGAAAGGGTTGTAAGAGAAAAACTCACTCACATAGCGAGGTTTTCGTTCCTTTGAAACCGCTGGACCACGTGTGGTGTCCGCCCGGATATCTCAAGGTCTCTTTGGAGTGCTCTCTCAGAACGGGTCGGCCTGAGCGGACACGGGGGTAATTACCAAAAAATAAGAGCGCGCAACACCATGGCGAGAGCCACGCAAAGTCCATTCTGTTTGCATTCGCTCGCGTTGAATGCCCTTTGCCGTCGCCGGAAGCCCACACACGACGAGAGGAGTAGGAAAAACGAGAGGTCCGGACTCCACACCCCACCTCCTATCCGTAGGAATGGAGGACCCCCACGATTCGAAATTCAGATTCCGCCTTTCCATGCTTTAGGGAAACACAATTTGCACACTCTGACCGAGCATCAGCACGCTTCCAGATAAACGTATTCTTTGAGCCAACAAGACCTTTCTCCACAGTAAGAAATTCTCCTCGACGTCGGTTTTGGGAATTCTAATGTTGAAGGCAAGAGGGGTTCTCTATTGTGAGACGTAAAACAAGAAGTGACGGAGTAAATTTTGCTTTGAAGAAAATGGATAGAGGTGATAAATTTGAATATTTGTCTTGGAGCTTTTCGTTTACGATAACATTCCCAGCGGTGACAGACATCAGCGGTCCAAAATAAATATTTGAATCTTTTTATTTCTGTGAGATAAAAGAATCACTGCGATGATTATTCACAAGTTCTAGGCCCGTTGGGCTTGGGCATAAGAATTCTTGTCATTTTCTCGAAAAAGATTTGTTGATAGCCTGAGTTTAAGCATTTTGTTCACTATGCAGTACATACAAGTAAAGTAGGGCTTGATCTCTGGACCTAAAATACTGATAGATCAATTGTCAAATACAACCTGGCTCATTGTGTAGTGGAAGCTAGAGAGAAATTATCAGCACGCCTATGAGAAAAACTTTCTAAAAAAATATATATATATATATATGTTCAAGGACCATCTAGAAATTATTGTACACCCTTTTATTAAGTAAAATGATTGAAATATCTAGTAAAATATTTTCATAAAACAATACGAAATATGTCAATCCCTTAACTGGCCATATTTTCTTACATAAAATTTTACTATACTCGTAACCATATTCGCATATTCTAGACTAAATGCGACACGTTATGTTTCGCAAGATATTTTCTATTGTTTACTTATTAAAAAACGCGGTAAATACTGCAACAGCACCTTTTAACGGATTCACACGCTATTATACATTACAATATAACAATTTAAAAGTAAAAAACTAATTTTTCAAGTCATCTTAGTCAAGGCTAATGAATTTTACACTTGAAATTGTGGTATTTTAATTGTTTCAATGTTTCTACAGGGTGCGTTCCAAAAATAATGCAATTATTTTTTAAAAGTATTTTCTTGAAGAGACTTGCACAAGCACAAGTACCAACCGTCCTTGGGCCCCTACACATTTTTTCCGGCGACGAAACACAACAGTAGATGACAAGTTCAGTTCATTGGCAATAATATAGTATTCATACTCAATCGATGGTCAGAGTCCAACAATTGTCGAACACGAGCCACATTGTTGTCGGTTTTGCCGGTTGACGGCCTCCAAGAGCGTTGTTCATCTTGTACCTCTTCCCGGCCCTCCTTAAGGCCTTAAATCACCTTGAAACCTTTGAGTAGGACAGAGCAGAGTCCCTGTAAGGCTCACGAACCATTTTGTTAGTCTCTTCAAGAGATTTTTTCAGTTTAGCACAAAATTTAGTAATTGCGTAACGTTGCCCTATCGTCGATTCTATTTCTCTCGTGACACGGTCGGTGCGCAGAGGTTTACAATAACTGATGTCCTGCCGCTTCCACAGCTTGGAGAAGCACTGAAAGCGGTCTTAGCGTCCCCCATCTACTTCAAGTGGCTTGATCCCACTCCAACCAATAGGAGTGGCGCGGAAAATGTAATTGAATTACTGCTGTACCTAAGAATTATACATTTCTTGAATAATCAGAAATTTAACTTCACCGAGAGTAATGACTACAAATACAAATTTGAAAAACGTATCTAAGAACCAATTTCGTTAATTTTTAGGAAAAAATAATTTCGGAGTGATCACCAAAATTAATAATCATGAATGGCTTCCTAGTTGGATATTAGGAATATATTTGGATGACTGAAGTCTGCACACGTGAAATTTCACATAATGAACACTATGCTCGAAAATGGCTGGAAATGTCTCGGGATATTTTAGTTAATTAAAGAAAATATTTATTTTACTTGGTGATGTTTTTAATAACTCTCATCGTAGTCATCAAGCTGCGCTCGTTCTGCGCAGCACCGTTTCAAACTCAAACTTCCCTTTTCGTTTTGGCAATCCTTAATTTTCAAGATTCATTTCGCACACAACACCGACGGGCAATTAGTGTCAAGTGAGGAAAGGGAAAATGAGTTTCACACTTCGACCAAGAGTTCTCAGTCCAGAGGCGAACACAAATGCTCCCAAGGAGGAAGCTAAACATCCTGCCGAATGATACGCCAGTCTACGCTCCTACACGAGGCAAATACCTTTTCCCTGTGATTTTTCTGAGTACCGTTGGTTCTCTCCCTCTAGACAACCACCGCAAATCCGTGGCCAAGCAATGACACTCAAATTCTCTGCGGAACACTAATTCTGTATCTCTCGAGCAGTATCTTACTGAAACTATTCCTATATTTCTAATTTCTCGCTTCTCCCTCAATCAATTTCAAATTAAAAAATGTGAGATTGTAGGGTTATGCAATCAAATTTTATTGCAACTCAAAACCTTTTTCTAGTATCTTTATAATCGATGACTTTCACCACAACATATCCCATCAGCACATTTCCTTTTAAGCTTTAATATTTACATACTTCATCAGGTTTGATGAAGGGTGACTCAATGTGAAATAGGTCATTATATAGGAAATTATAATGAGGCTACCACTAAATTTCAAAAAATTATTGATCAGACTTCGTAATACCATTGTGACCAATATTTTAAAATCATTTCACTTTGGGTTAAAATAGGTATTAGTCAGGGCTGTGTGAATTCAGACTCATAATCAGCGATGCTCATCCGAAGTCACCCCACATTGCGACTTGAAGCTAACGAGTAATGATAGGAGTCGTATACCAATATAAATATGATACTGCGATGCAACTTTGGGGCGTACAACATTTATCACATGTTAAACATACACTCTCTATTTCACAGAATATTGATAATATGAGAATAAATATTGCTGGAACATTATTATGGTTTGAAAATTCCGGTGAGAATTAAATATATTTCAGAGATTTAGGAAAGTGGGCGTGTTTTATAAGCAGGTAATAGAATTGTAGGGAACCGGTTGGAAAAAACTTTACACAGCAGATAACACTACCATATGAAAAAAGCACGACCTAGGTTTCAGCTGAAATAACAAAACTCCCTGATGATGACTTTGTAAGTCGAAACCTAGGTCGTAAATTATAAAATATATGTTAAGAAACTAAGTGTTTTCTTTTACAGCTATTTTTAATGTCAGAAATAATTTGGTGTATCTTGTAAAATTATTTAGAAAAACATTTTGAAGAAGATAAAATACTAGCCAGATTATAAGTAAAAAGGTAACATACTTAAGGATAGAAGAAAGAATAGATAGTGTTGGAATACTATAGCGTGAGATAGAAATACCTTTAAATGGAATGAAGCCAAACAACCAAGCGGGAATAGAGACTATCCCAGAAAAGTTACTAACTTGTGCGCAAAAATGGAATAAATAAACAAAACTGGAATTGATCAAGTATTTACTTGGAAGACAACTGACAAGAATGTTCCATTGGATCAATTCAAACCAAATTTGAAAAAGAGTAAAACAGCAGTTAATGAAAACTACAGGAAGATAAGCCCAATTTTACTTCGAACACGGATAACTCTGAAAATCATCAACAAAGGGCTATAATATGATACAAACAAACATCTATTATGCTAAGATCAGTTTGACTTTAAAAAAGAGGGAGAAACGCGAGACGCTATTAAATCAATGAAAACATAGGTAGAATGGAGCCTAAAATGAAATGAGGATATTTTTCTGTTATTCGTGGATTTTGAAAAGATCAACTCGGTGGACAGAGTTGATGTTAAATACTGCGAAATATAAGAGTAAACTGGAGGAATGAGCGACTTATTCCAAACCTATATAATGTGTCACAAAAAATTGTAGCTGAAAGGGAAATGGAATGACTAGTTAGATAGGGTTACCTATAATCTGCCACACACCTTTTTTGGTGACTCGCAGGGTATTTATGTAGATGTAGATGTAATCGCCTTTACTTTTCAAGTTCTGTATGTACACGTGAAGAACTTTTAAGGGTGGCTGCGAGTAAAAGTAGACGGCGAGGCTATTGAACCATTAACGATGGCAGATAATCGAGTCATTTTTCAAAATTAAAGGGATTGCAGTCATTGTAAACGAAAGAAATAGTATAATTAAGAAGGAAGTGTAACATAAACTTTAAATTCTGAAGTGGTAACTTAGAAAAATCACGTAATTTGACGATAATGTGGCAGCTAGTTAAAATTAAAATAGAATCTGCGTTGGAGAGAGAGGAATATACAAGAAAAATGGATGTGATGCCTAATGACTAATGCTAATTAATGATGAGAAGATAATATAGATATCGACTTCAGATAGGGTATTTAGTGCTGTGTGGATTTGATATCTGGACTTGGACCGAGGGAGGAAAATGAATGTAGATTGAAGGATTTTGCGGTGCATTATATGTGAGGAAGAACGGTAAAAGTAAATTAGAGAGAATGACAAACGGAAAATTTTTTTAGCGAGGCTGACGAAGAAAGTAAATTGCAGGGGGAGATCCGAAAAAGTCAGAAAGTGGGGATGAAATGACGAAATGTAGTAGGTTATTGAATGTTATGATAGGATGTTGAGCAAGTTGTGTAGAGGAAGGAAGAGAGAGACTTTCTAGATAGATGTATGAAATGAAGAAGAAATAATTTAAAAGGAAGAGGAAGTTTTCAAGTTTCGTAGGATTTAATATTCGCTTTCGATTAGGCACAGTGCAAAACCTACGGTAACTCAGACGAGTGTGTTGGAAAACAATTATTTAGTTATAATTAGTCTAAATGGAGGAAAATCATTTTTTATAACAGATATAATAAGGTCTTTACTGTCCTACAAACTGTGCGCAAGATGAAATTAAATCACTAAACCATAAGCACCAGAGGTTTCAAAAATGTGAACTTATAACCGTAGAATTTTGCAAGAAATGTACAAACTGTATATCATTGTAGAAACAATAAGAAATTGTTACCCAGTTTTTGTTAATGTCTAATTTATTATGGGGATAGAAAGACATATTTCATATATTATGCCACCACCCTGTACCAGCACAAGAAAATGAAACATTATTTTCAATTCTAACGAAGAGGGCCACTACTTTAATTTCAAATTACACTTCTTTTTCAGTCTGAGCTTCGAAATTAGCTTAAAAGGATGTTATCCTAAACAGGCACCGTTCACAACACAACTATGTTTCCATGGATGTCATATCTAAAATGAATTTCACTGAACTGTAGTCACTGACAAAGAACGCCTGTTGAATCTAACTGATTGTCAACATTTTATATATTTGTTACCGAATATTTGTTCACTTTATTCAAACGTGCATATTTCCAAGCACTGAAACGTAATTCGATTTGGCCTACCATGACTCTTAATCAAATATTGCTTTGAAATTAAAAAATATATATATGACCCGAAAGCGAAACACCAGCCCAGTACGCAACCAGTCATAAAATGGATTAGAGGCTTATTCAGAAAGAAGAGCACAGGAACGAAGCAAAATCGCGGTTAATTCACGATAACATTTCGGAAACTCCGCTCTGGATAATACGTATGACAGTGCGCGCTCTGTTCAACCTGACTTTCGGTTATTTTTGGAACTCCGCACTATCCCACACGTGCCAGCGGATTGATCTCCTTCGGCTTCCGAGGGGGCGCTCGAGCGTGGGATGGGACCTGGAATATAAGGTTTTGAGTCCCTTGCCTCTGCGCCAAGTAGCACCGAAGATACCCGGCACCGTATTCCTCTCTACCTCTTTAGAGAACGTATGAGTCTACCAATTACATTTATTTATTTGTTTTCTTGTTTTTTTTCCTCCAAAAAATCCAGTTACGATAAAATGCCTACACGTTTCCTAAAAGCTCTACCATTTTATCTTGAAGATAAAATGAATGAACTAAATTGTTTATTCCAAAACGGTAAAAAAACATAACTAGTTCACAATATGAAATAATTAAATTGGAATTTCATCACTTTTCCATCCATAATTTTCACAAATTAAAGCCTGTCACGATTACATTGAAAACAAAATTTTGGATTGATAACTTTCTCAATAGATTAAAAAATAGACTATGGAAAACAATCATATTTTAAACAGAGCACATCTTATTGAGAAACTATTACAATCAACAAAACAAAAACAAAACAACACTCACCAGTTAGTAATTCCGATAAAGTAACTGTGGCAACCTAACCTGAAGTTGATTTGAATAGGAAAATCATAGTACCTTTCCCCATTGGTGAATTCATCAAACTGATTTAATCGTATTTCTGAGGCATAGCATAGAAAGATATAATGATATAGGATGCTAGAAAGCATTTAAAGACATTAAAAAAATTATACGTGATTGGTTCAACGTCCATAATTGGGGTGTTATGTAGAGAAATCTTCAAGTGGAGTCCGCCAGCCTTCGGATGGGAGGTTGAATTGTATGACCATTAGGGACCATTCATTAAGAGTAAACTTGTGTCGAAATTTTTTTCTTCTCCACCATTTCCTCATTCCCTATGAACAGCATTCTACCCTAAATAAACCACCTATTCCAAACACCGCAAACTGCCTTAGAAACCAGCGTTAGTAGGAGCTCCTTCAATCAATGCTATCAATACTTAAATAAGTGGTATGATTGTATAGCTACGGCAAAGGTTCTTCATGTCTATTGGCACAATCAAGTAGGCTAAGATGGAAGCAGTAGTCATTAAGAGGGTCAAAACATCGGTGAATTTATTGGAAATATCCTGATCGGGTAGCTCAAGGGTGGGTAATAAGAGAAAGACATTTACTTTTCATACCACAACTTCAGTTAGTCTATCGGCGAATGCTGTTTCACTTTTTGCAAAAATAAAAAAAATGATTAACATTGTCGTAAAATTCCTGTGTCAGACTATATAAAAAAGGGATTGATTTTCTAAGAGATGGTATCTTGGTGGAAGAAGTTCATTCATTCATACGAGTATAACCTACAAACTATTTCCTAATGAAAATAAACCTATTTACACAGGGATATATTTTTTTCTATTTAAATTTCTACGTTTGGGGACATCATATATTGCATCAAAATGTTTCTTAATTCCCGTAGGTTTGTGATTTTTTTATTCTAATGCAATAAAAGGAAATCCGGCGGATTCACTTTTCGAAAACGTGGGTCATAAGTACGAAAGAATTTCAAACGTCAAAAGTTATATATTCCTGAATTAGAGATGAGAGATCTGCGGAACGGGATTGTACAGTAATATTTCCTTCTCTGGAGGGAAAGAAAAAACATATTTGAAAACAAACAAATAGTAGTAGTATCTTAATCTCAAGTGAATTTGAATTGTTACAATGTGAAAATATTTTTTCAATTAATAAGACCCGGATTTTACTTAAATGGATGGCCATTAACATCTGGATATAACAAAAATATTAAACTATAGAGCTTCATTAGGATCAGATAAAAAGTACTGTACAGGGTTCTTCCGGAAAATAAGTGTACTGAGCTCAGGAAAAAAATGCATTATACTTTTACATATCTGAAGCTAATATTCCTCAAAATAAGACCCTTGTGAGTCGATACACTTGTTCCAGCGGCGTTCCCATTCCTGGAACGCTCCCGCGAGGGGATCATCGAGAACCTCTCGAAGACACGTCGTCACGGCCTCTTTGACGGCGTCCAAAGTCCCGTATCGCGTTCCTTTCAAACTCCTCTTTATCTTCGCGAACAGAAACGTTCTCTAAAAAATATGGACCATTTTTGCAGTGATCCGCAAGTTGTGTCGCGATTTCCAAACGATTGAGTCTTTGATCATCACTGAGCACTTT
Source organism: Hetaerina titia (assembly GCA_037158775.1). NCBI lineage: Eukaryota > Metazoa > Arthropoda > Insecta > Odonata > Calopterygidae > Hetaerina > Hetaerina titia. The sequence continues at coordinate 66,941,731 of CM073774.1, read as the reverse complement.
CGGCACCAACTTTGCACAAATTTTTCGCATCTGTAATTGGTCCCTAATAATCTCGTGCACTATTGTTTTTGGCACATTGCACCGCTCTGCTATCATCCGAACACTAAGACGACGATCAGAGTTCAGTACATCGCGAACGTTTCGCACATTTTCGTCGGTGAGTGTCGTTGATGGGCGTCCAGGCCGTGGTTCGTCGTCGACCTCTTCTATGCCCTCCACGAACATCTTGTGCCACCGAAAGATCATGTTTCTGGACATGGCTGACTCCCCGTAAGCCTGGTTAATCATACCGACAGTTTTGGTAGACGATTTCCCAAGCTTTACCGCAAATTTGATGGAATAACGCTGCTCCAAAAACTTCGGCATCGCGTTCCGTGACGTGGGTCGAGTGTGGAGGTTCGCGTTAACAGAGCTCCTCACTACACCAGAGCTCAGAGCCGACTGCCTTTTTCAGCGTCGCTTGCCAACATACCCACCTCCAATCGCAGCCCGTCATAGCGGTACTGGGCGCGCCTGAAGCGGCGGGAAAAAATCAGTACAATTATTTTTCGGACGAACCATATACTATATGTGAACGGAGGAAGAATAGGATAGAACGGCGATGACCCGGTAAATCGACGACTGCTTTGAAGACGAAAGTATATTTAGGCAAAACTATCCATTCAAAACCCATATCTATTGGCAAGATTTATTCAATTATCGAATACAAATGTTTTCAAGCATTAATTTTTCAAAAGAGACTTTATTTGCTTTAATTTTTCTTTAAGAGAGTCTAAAACGCTCAAGTCACTCCTTCTTTTGTGTTCCGATCAAAGAAACAATTACCACAAATACGTGTGGTGCGAAAAAGAGATGCTCATTATCCGTTAAAGCTGACAAAGGGAAATATTTTAACAAAATTGGTGAAAAGGATGTAAGGAAACATTCCAAGGACAGACAGTAATCCATTGATATATACATTCAAGATGTGTCTCCTCAGAGATCCAGAGAGGTACACAAATATAATTTGCCACATATGACTTTTTAAAAACCTCTCGAGCGATTATAACGTAAAGCCGTTACCAATTTTAATGTTTGGAACACACTTGAGTCAAACCCAAGATTTTAATAATCATCTATTATCATGATATCAAAAATAATTAATAATTAATTAATCAGATATTATTTGTTTAAGCGTTAAAGCAAGTTTTTTGCTGGACACGGAAACTAGCTAGTCCTAAATTTCTAAACGTAACCTAACATACATAACGCGTCACTCTACACTTTAGTAAATCCTTCATGAATTCCGTATACCTTCTTCTTCCCCCAATTCGACCAATATGCAAAACCTTCTTTCCCTTACCTCACACGACTAGCTTTTTTTTCCTTCTCCCACAGTATATTGAATAAACAGTATTGCATACTACTATTCAATACTATTGCATATCGATAATCATTGGATCAACTATTCTCGGCTCCATCGGACGTCTCTCAGCACCTCCCTTGTCATTACTAATATTCCCTGATAAGTTTGTCATTTCACTTTTAATTCTTTTTCACACATACCCCAAATCTACGCTTTTCCTATTGATAAAAAATCTCTTTCTTAACGCATCGATCCGGAAGTAAAAATTCTGCAGCGAAGCGTTTCTTTCGGGGCCTCAATATTATTCTTCAATAGCTAAATGGGTAACATCGATTGAAGTACCTACTTGGGAGGATTGTCAATTACCATTTAGATTCGGAATCCGTACACCATCACATGCTGAATTCTATCGAACTCCGAGCCCCTCCTTTCCCGTCTCCCCCTACCCCACTCCCTTTTCTTTAGCTTCTCGGTATAAGTTTGGATCCCATTTCCCCGAGGGCACTCAATAAATTGCTCAAATCCGAAGGAGTTCAACGCCGACCGCGCCGTTGTGTGAGCCCATTATTTATTCCCTCTCTCTCTCTCTCCCTCACCTACCAACACTCCAGCCCAACGATTGCCCGTTCTCTAACACCGATCTCTTCCCTTCTCTTGAATCTCTTCCGCTCTCGCTCCCTGAAAGTCCTTGTCCCTGCCTTGCCACCAGCCGGCCAACACTTTTTTATTTATTTACTTTCGCGCTTGCTCCCCTGATACCTCTTTTCCCGAGAGTAAACTTCGTCTTATTCCTGGTTTTCTAACCGACACCCCTTTTTCTTATTGCTTCGAAATCCCAAATTAATGGCAGAGTTGAGAAGACTACAGGGAGTGAGTGTGTGCCCGCCGAAAGACTGGATTCGAGAAGTTTGGAAAAGTCGCCTGCACAGGTGCGACTGCGTGGTGACCACACCCTACCATCGAAAAGAGTTACATAAATCAGGGAGAGTTGCCATTAGCGAATATGGCTGACTTTTCCAGGTTACCAGACGGTAGATGCGGAGCGGTAAGGATTTGATTCGATAAACTTTTATTTGGAGAAAAAAAATTGAAAATTAGGCCAACGTACTTCGTATCGCGTCGATGATTTTTGATTGATAATCGAAAATATTAACATGATTTTCTAAATAAAACAGGGATTTTTATGGTCATGCATGTCTTTCGTTTTAGGGCAGGTTTAAAGAAGGACGAGAAAAAAATAGAATCATTTCGGAACCTAAAGTCAATCTCTGTCAGCTGTAGGTACATAAGCGGGTGGTTTGGAGTCCATTTGACCATATTCCTTAAAACGTTTTCCATTTGTTTATTATTCGGCGGTCGTCATATTTCAAGGTCTCCTATTTGTTGATTGTTTTTCTTCTTCCTGATATTTGTTGCTCTTCCTGTCTTCAACCTTTTAGTCGGAGTTCATTTGTATATTTTTTAAGGCAGTGTCTTTTCTGTCATGTGTCTTTTGTATATGCAACACTTAATAGCTTAGCTTATATTGCTTCTGTTAATAAAAACTTTTCATCCTTTATTTTGTCAATTTTATCGCGATTAAAGCAATCTTCTAATCTCAGTGCATAACATTTTTATTAAACACTCTTTTCTTGTTCGTTGATTTCATGAGAGAATTTAATAATCCTGACTCACAGTTTGGCTCCATAAGAGTATGTTGTCGCTGGCTCGACTGTATATTTTCAAAAACTTCATTTAGTATTTTCTGAGATTTCATCGCCCTAGTAGAGGGAATGGAACTACAATAAAACCTTTGTCCTACAACCGTTTTATTACACATATCCTTTTCGTTCCCCACTATTTTATAAAAATGTAACAAATAAGTATTTTTATTAAGCATTTTGTCTTAAATGTTCCACACACTGTTCTGGGACTTTGTTTCTTATTAAAAGGCTGTTTGCTTTTTTAATGTTAATTTGCAGGCTATACTTAATTCCGAATAGATTTACCAAAGCACAATGAATTTCGTCAGTACATCCTCCTACAAAACAATATCGAAAACGAAGTGTAAACGACGAAAAAAGGTGTATTGACGTGAATTACTTAGTAGCAATATGCTTCATTGATTCTCCCCGAGCCCCAGTGTTTAACTACGGTGCAGTTCAAAAAGGAGAGGTGAAATACAGCAGCAATGAAAGAGTTAATAGATTTTCCCATTTTGAGACACCTGGTCTTTTTGAACAACTTCTCTCTTTTTATATTACATTTCCTCATTCAATGTTTTCTATTTTCGTCCATGATTTTTTCATGAGGAAAATACTGCATGCCGTTATTAGATCCATAAATAAAAAGTGACCCCGCCGCAAACTTGTTTTTTACGGTATCAGTTTCAGAGAAAATATTTCATAAAACGTAGGATCTTCCTTCCTGACCGAAAACTAATTCGCTCCTCACCGTCTTTTATCTCTGTTTTACCTTTATTTATATTCTTTGATTAATTAATAACCAATATCTATTGATAACAAGACGCATATTTTCCGATAATTGTCTCAGACTCTCCTCTTACATTTCACATGCATCAAGATTAAATCTGTCGCATAAATTGGGAGGATGTCTCTTTAGCAGTAATGTTGAAAATGTATTATTACCCCCATCGTACTAAAGTAGGGGAGATCATGCCAATAAAATTAGAGAGATCAAGTAAAGAATAGATAGATTTAACATGCCATTTTCTCCACGAACGATAAGGGATCGGGATATTAGTGTTCCACCGCGGTAGGGTCATATTCGGGTCCAAATTGGTCTGGTGTGTCTTCACCCCCTGCCACACACCCTAGCGGTGAAATGCAGGGTACTAAAATATCTAAAGTTATTAAGGTGTAAATCAGAAAAGAAAACAGACTGATTTCATTCACCTGGAGAGAACTTTTGAAATATGCAGTCATTGAATAGTTTTGTTACGTACTCGGGTCTAGCATGTACAGCTAGCCTTAAGCAATGCCTACATAAGAAATGCGGTATATTATATTAGGTCATGACCATGGAGCTTATTTTTAGATAATTTCTCATTCTTTATAATCTTATTTCATCTCGGGTCCTCCACCTGGTTATATCATCCATTAACCCGGTGGAGGACCCGAGAAGAATTTACGCAGCTGATACGCCGGGAAAACACCAAATCTTTTACCAATCTTATTTCAATTTTCCCAATTTTAATTCTGCCAGTTTCTCCTAGTTTTTTATGAATTGTCTCAAAAATAGCATCGCTAAAATCGGCTCAGTTTTCAATTATCTCTTATTTGTAGCATATTTTTCCACTTTCGCTTGTTTAATAGTGTCCATTCCTTGGAAATCGTAGCTACTTTGCTTCAGCTTGATTACTAATCTTGATAGAGATCTACAGGTATATCTTGATCACTCCCTCTCAGAGTCTACTTCGTTGTACTTTTCATTTTAAATGATGTTTTATGTTAATAGTAATTATATATCCATTTTATTCTGAAAAAGCCTGACTTGTGGTTGTGTACAACTAATTGTGAGGGAACGATTGTAATGTTTCCGTATTAATTTGACTGCTCTCTGCACTGTGGCACTAAACTGATTTGACTGTTTAGTATTAGCTTCTTTATTTTATTTTCAAAATATTTTTAAAGCTGATCAACATGGTTTTTCTTTCATTCACGTGAACATATATTCTACAGTCACTATTTCTTTGTGATATTTTTTCAGGTAATCGGACTTTAAAGACTCATTCTGCAGATCGTTGAGTTTTCCTAAGATGGTTTTCGGAATAATCCCTATTTTGGCTATGTTTATATATTCTACAGTGTGTGCAGATCCTTACTTAAAAGTGGATTGAAGCAGTTTCTGTTCATTTTATACCCATTTTGATAACAAGAGCTTTTAAGTACGTGTTGTGTCTCAAGCTTTGAAGCACAAATAGAAATTATTGGCTTGATAAATATTCCTTAAGATATTTTCTAGCAAAATTCATCATTCCAAGAGATTTAAGGATGATCAATATTGAGTTCAGGCAGTCAGACAAGAGATACAAAGATTGCATAGTCCATTGGAAAATCAAATTTGATAAATAGGGGTCGAATTTTTTTACAAATTACAAACTAAAATTATGATTTTAATAAGGAGGAATTCTCATTTAAATGTTAAATTAGGAGGGCAAAAACTAGAGCAGGTAAATCAGTTTATCTATCTTGTGTTTTCTACCAAAATGGTGAAAGGAGTTGGGACATCATAAGGAGAATTACGTTTGGCCAAAGAAGCTTTCACAAGGAGTAGGAGTTGATGACAGGGAAGCTGAGTGAGGATGTTAAGAAAAGATTAGTGAACTCCTTGATGCGGAGCGTGGTTTTGTAAGGCGCTGGGACTTGGCCATTGAAGCCAGATGATAGACATAGATTAGAGGCTTTCGATAATGAGGGCGTGGAGAAGGATGGATGAAAGTGAAAAAGTCAAATGGAAGACAAGAAAAACAGGCGAAGAGGTACTATTTCATACTCTCTCGTACTGGGGAGATTAGTGGAAAAGATTGCTGGGGGAAACCCATTGGTGGCAGGCAAGGTTAATCATGTTAATTAAGGATGGAATGTTGAATACTGTGAAAGTGGTGAGAAGTTAGATTAGTCAAGCATGGAAGGAAAAGGTTAGCCATGTTGGATATAATGAAGGAGAGTTAAACTTAATAGCAATAAAACAATTCTACGTTAAGGATAACCACAAAAATGGAGGTAAATCCAGGTATTAATACTTCTATTGCTTAGAATCGCTTTTTAGAAAAAAATAGGCTTTTTCAGCGAAAGTTTAAAAAGACGGTCCATATAAAAAAGCAAATGTCTCCCACTTAAAATGCTAACCCAGATAAGCTAGTCATTCTTGGGAAATAATTTTCTGCATTTGTCCATTATTTGTAATATTCAATTGGAATTTTTAATTTAGCAACGATTTTTAATTTAAAAATCAATTTTTCGATTGACTAAATTTTCAGTCAACGGCGTACGTGCCAAATTTCTTTTCTTTACGAACATATGAAGTATATCGCGCCCAGGAAGCTTTCGGTGGAGAAAAGTAGGACATGAGGAATAGGAGGGTGAATATTTACTGTCCCGAAGATCTTGTATTTAATTTATGAAGGAGTTGACCTATTTTCCTACTCATCCGCCTTAATAAAGCGGGCGCACCCGTGTGACAAAAATTACCAAGTCTCTTTATTTTCATCCAAGCTTTCCATCCATTGTACCAAAGAGCGAGCAAACAGTCGCAGAAAGAAGTCAGTGACACTTTCTTACACATTAATTTTACAACCACTCCCCCCTGCCTTCACCAGCAATATTTCACATAGTTTCTCCTTTTGGCTTGCTTTGTTAGTTAGGCTCTGTGAAGTAGAATTTTGAGTTCATAGTACCGCAAATGTACGAGGATGCATAATATAATTAAGAAACTTTCATAAGATGGATTCTGCAAAAATTCAAACGTATTTTGATGTATATAAAAATTAACTAAATATAATTGAACGTTATTACTATCAACACCACGTTTAAAAGCTGTAGTTTGGTAATTAATGCTTGGTAACTTTAAATTATTTGCTGTACACTTTATGCTACTGAGGCTGATGTTTAAACAAAGAAACAGGAAATGTGTTGATAAATTTGTAAAAGTCTTCCTACTGCAGCTAATACTATCATAGATCCGTGGCATAGAAGCACAAAAACCGAAAGACATATAGCAAAAAAAATTGAATACGGAATAGATAGCAACAATCCCATAAATCGATATATCGTTCAGACACGGTGACAGTGATAGCTATCGTCATTGCCACCCTAGGTTGGGCAAAATTGAAACAAAATGCGATCCAGATATTTCATTATTCCTGTAAAAATTGTATGTCGTGTCCTTGGCGGTGATTTTTTTCTCGAAATGTTTGAGTCCGTTGACGCTAATTAAAATGCATTTTGAGTAGCAAGGATGACAAAAAGTTATTACATATATGACCCCAAAACCGTTGTTGTTGGTAAGTGAGATTTTAATCGATATTTATGCTGATCTAGTCATCATTTCTAATAATTTCCAATTCAAGAACACGTTGAATTTTAATAATTAAAATGTTGGAGAAAATTTTATTTTTATAGTATTGTGTATATTAAATGTCAATTTAATAACCATATTTATGTTTTCTGTTCGATCTCTTCAAAAAACTTTTAGCAACAAATTTGTTAGTTCTGAAACCGGCAACTGTGTCGAAAAACATTTTCCTGCGTCATTGAATTCATATAAAGTAAGGAGAGAGAATTTTACCAGGATCCTCCGATTCTTTCGAATATTTTCCATCAAAATTCGAAGCAGGCTTTTTCCAGTCCTTCAGTACGAATAAATTTATTTTAACTTGGTTTCAAAGAATCGAGATAGGAGGTTCCGCGAAATCTGACCTCTCGTGAACATGTAGAAAAGAGGAACTCCATATATGAAGGGCTTATACTGCAAACAAAAATATATTTCCGTATCCATGAACTTCGGAAAAGCTTCGTCCTTATAAAGGAAGCCTTATGCGTGCCATTCTTATTTTTGAAGGACTCAGTGGATGTCACGCACAAAAATGGCTGCAGCGAGACTACTCGTTCTATAACTCAAGGTCAGTATAGCTCAAGAAAACTAAACCAAGAAAGGACATGGGAACTGATGAAGACGCTTGCAGGCTGGGATCAAAATAAAAAATGCTTGTAATAAGGATAAAAATGCAAACAAAATGTAATGAAATTGAATTGCCTACGAAATCATTATCAACCTTCCCACAGAAGTACACATTCACGTTGGTAATGTGTGTACTACGTAGCTAGGATCTCACAGAGGATACAAAATCCATTGCCAGTATAAATTACAATCGTTATTTAAACGAAGAGTAGATGATATTTTTTACAGATTTTCAAGGGAATTTGGCAGTTTGATTACTCGACATAGATGAAACTTAAAGGCTCTCACATTACCAGCAAATCAACACTAGATTCAGAGGTCACGATATATATATATATATATATATATATATATATATATATATATATGTATATATATACATATATAACTTTTGGACGGCACAATAAATAAAAGTTATATTGATCTCGTGAGTACTTCCGCATCATCGATATATATATATATATATATATATATATATATATATATATATATATATATATATATATATATATATATATATATATATATATATATATATATATATATATATAATATTTGGCAAATGATTCGGAGCACTTGGGCGTCTTAAAAACATCGCAGATCTCAAGGTAAATTAAGTTTCCTCCGTGGTGTAACGGTAGCATGTCCGCCGTGGAAGATCCGGTGTTCAAATCCCGGTCAAGGAAACATTTTTTAATAACATATATAACTTTTGGACGGCACAATAGAACACAGAATAAAACAGATAACACGTAAAAGGACACTCACACTGTAGATGATTTAAGCTTTCGGCCTACTTCGAGGCCTTCTTCCGGTCAGTCTGAGTGTTGTGAGTGTTCTTCTACGTGTTATCTGTTTTATTCTGTGTTCTATTGTGCCGTCCAAAAGTTGCTCTCGTGAGTGCTTCCGCATCATCGATATATATATATATATATATATAACCATAAACACAGTAATCAACCCGAAGGTCGGTTTAGTAGGTGATGGTAGAGCTCACCGGTGTACCAACCCCGACGGCGTGTGAATATTCACACATCAGGGTAGGGGGGCCAGTTCCTTTCCCTGTGCCGGTTATGATTTCCCAGGAAGATCTGGTACCCGAAAAATCAACTAGCTTGGGTGGAGCTGCAGGTGCCCAGAGTGCCTTGCCCGGGAATCGAACCCGGGACCCTCCGGTCAGTAGTCCAACGCTCTTCCCAAGAGGCCACCGCGACCCGCATATATATATATATATATATATATATATATATATATATATATATAATATTGTAGTAACGTATTGTAATAATATTTAATTGGTAGCGCATCCGCCCGGAAAGTGGAAGGTCCGATGTTCAAATTCCGGTTAAGGAAATATTTTTACATTTGTGATCTGCTCAAATCCGCCTTCCTCTCATGTTCTGTGTTCTCCTTTCATGTGTTTCTCCTTCCATCTCCTTTCCTTATACCTATATCTATGTGAATCTATATTCCTATTTGAATTATATACATATATATATTATAAATAAAAAAATATTTATAAGCAATCACGAGAGCAATATAAATTTTGGATATTATATATATATATATATATATATATATATATATTTTTTTAGGTAATCTACCGGTTAAGGTAGGTTTTTGGATGGACACAACTATCAAATAAACATTTTGTGACTCCCCACCTAGCAAACTAATCTATATGAGGTCCCTCTTCATCTCTGTGTACTTCTTTCCTCCCTTCATCCCGTCCAACATCCCTATCCTGTTCCTACCCTTAACTCGCTTGCCCAACATTCTCCCCTCTATTACCCTCTTCAACATTCCACTACCGCTCAATACGCCTTTCATCCATTTTTCCTGCCTCCATAGGATTTCTCTCAACAAACCCCTCTCCTCACCCACCATCTCCAATACTTCCTCATTTGTTTTCCTTTCGGTCCATTTCACCTTCTCCATTCTTCTCCACACCCATATTTCAAAAGCCTCCAATATACGCCTATCATCCTGCTTTAGTGACCACGTTTCCGCGCCGTACATAGCTACGCTCCATATCAGAGTTTTTACGAGTCTTGTCTTAACATCCCTACTCAACGTCCCCGTCATCAACTCCCTCCTCCTTGAGAAAGCCTCCTTGCCTAACGCAATTCTTCTCCTTACATCCCTACCACTTTGACCGTATTGGTCCAAAACACTTCCGAGATATGTAAACTGTTCTACCTGCTCTATTTTTCCCCGCCTATTTTAATATTTAGCCTAGCCTTTTTCTTTCTGGAAAATCGCATAACTTAGACAGTAACACACATCACGAGAACACATAAAAAGAACACTCACAATAATATCTTGATAATTTCGACGGACTCGAGCTCCGTCTTCTTCGGAAGATAGTCATAGTCATCAGTCATATCTTATCTTCCGAAGAAGACGGAGCTCGAGTCCGTCGAAATTATCAAGATATTATTGTGAGTGCTCTTTTTATGTGTTCTCGTGCTGTGTGTTACTGTCTAAGTTATATATATATATATATATATATATATATATATATATATATATATATATATATATATATATATATATATGTATGCGTGTGTGTGTGTATACATACAAACATCGTATTCTATTCTCAGTTTGTATTGAAACATTCAAACGCTGGAAAAGAATTTTAAAATCCCATCATGGAATTCACGGAAATGAAACTAGGTGATTTTAGAAATTTTAATACATAACTATTAACTGAGAATTATGAGGAGAGGGAAAAGAGACGGGAACATTGAAAAGGACAGAGGACGTGCCGAATTTTTCCATATTTCCAATTGACACGAGTGAGAAAGTACCTTATGCTAAAGTTCTCATGAAAATTTGTTTATAAAATAAAAAATACGGATTCTAATTTGAGTTAAATCCTGGATAGAAGAGGGGTGATGCAAATACCGGAAACAAACGCATATAATTCAGGGGTCGGCGTGGGAGAAGTGATTTATGTGAGTCCCTTCTCTTTAATCCAGCAACTTCTGTTACGGAAAGTACGAAGGCTCCCATGAGGCACGGAAACGAATTTGGAGAAGCAAATAATAAATTACGGAGAATCTTACAATTCAACCTGAGGCAAAATTGAAATTGGGTAAGGTATTCCACCTGTTATTTACAATGCTCAGAACGTCTAATGGCATGACAGTACCCCCCGAATACGTGCCCGAAGGAGATTGCAGTAGAATGGAACGATACATGAGCAGCTCACTTCGTTATATTCTCGTGAGAGATCAGAAAATAATGATATAACAACAATTAAGTAGCAATGAGATCAATGTTCAGTATAAATGAAACGACATTGACACATTTCCCTTACATAATTCATCTTCTATTACAATTATTAGTCAGTGCATAGTATTACAGAGATGAACATAAAGGAATCCTTGAAAAGGTTGTAAGTATGAGTAAAATAAGATGAGGGTAGTAATCTACATCTACATCTACATAAGTACCCTGCGAGCTACCAAAAAGGTGTGTGGCAGGGGGTGTAGCACCATGAGGGAAGGGTAAGGGTTGAGGGGGTTGGGAGTTAGGTGAGGAAAGGTGGGGGGAACCTGTAGGAAAAAAAAATATATATATATACACACATACATATATATACATACATACATACACACATGTATACACATCCTCGCGAAGTCCCTAACCTGTACGTTAATACTTATTGTAATGAACTAAGTCCTGGGGAATTTCGACTACGAGCATTCTGGTCCCTTATCGTTCTTGGAAAAAATGACATTTTAAACCTGTCAGTCTTGCAGTCTATCTCTCTAGTCTTATACTCGTGATCCCTTCGAACGTAATACGTTGGGGTTCGTATTATATTCTTGATGTCATCCGAAAAGGGCCCAACTTTAAATGTTTTTAATAAGTTTAATCTATATTGGAAACGCCGCTGTGTAAGAGAATCCCCACCTAAATTGTCTAGCAAAGTGGATACGCTGCTGAGTTGGTCATAACAATGTTTGACAAATCTAGCCCCCCTCCGCTGAACTCGATCTAATTCCGAAACCAAATTTATGTTGTGAGGATCCCATATACTGGCAGCATACTCTAGGTGGGGCCTGACCAAGGCAAGGAAACATCGTTCTTTCACCTTTTCGTCGCATTTACCTAGCACTCTTTTCACAAATCCCAATTTTTTATTAGCACGACCGCATATTTCTCGTATGTGTTTTCCCCAGGACAGATCGTGAGTAATTGTTACACCCAAGTATTTAAAGGAATCTACCCTCTCGATATTGGTTTGTTTCACTTTGTAACTATAAGGGAGGGAATTACTCTTTTCCCAAAAATGAATTACTACGCATTTTTTAAAATTCAATTCCAATTGCCATGTATCGCACCAATTTTGAATTGCATCTAGGTCGTTGGCTAACACTACTCTGTCTTCGTGACTTCGGATGTCCCCATAAATTACTGCATCATCGGCGAAAAGACGGAGCTTGCTATTAAATCATATATAATTGGGAATGAATACGCATTAGTCAATCAATCAGCTAAGAGTTACAACCATTACTTGGTGCATTATATAGTATGTAGAATCAATGTTATAGGTATGGGATGGGAACCACAAGAAGAAGAAGCTAATGAGATTTTCAAGAAGTGGGAATTCTATGATAAGCATTGAATTTGAGGAATAAAACTGGAATAGTTGACCTATTTAGAAAATGTTTTGGAGGGGGTTTGTAGAGTAGTAGGGACATGAAAATAAGAATTACGATACATAAGTAGGTGTTTATGAAGAGACGGTATGTGATGACAGGCACTTTCTCGTACGTAGAGAACAGAATAGTGAAAAATTTAATTTGAAGTCTAATTTACTATGACTCGGCAATTTAGTCGTCGAGTTAAGAGAATAAGTAAAGATTGGAGTCATTTGAGGTGTGTGTGTTAGTAAATAAAAGAATGGATAAAATAGAATGGACGACGAGGAAAGCCTACGAGGAAGTCATGGACATGGCAGAGGAAGAGATTCGGCTTTCGGAGCAATTCGAAGAAGGCAAGACAAAGTGTAGGGGGTATTGAAAGAGAATATGAAATACTGCATTTAGTAATAAGAGAATTCAGGTAAAACAAGGAAGACAGGATAATCAGGCATTTTTATGCATTTAAGATACATAAAATGTACAGAAAACTGAAAAGGAGTCATTGTAACTGGTATTATGTGGTTTAAGGAATACGAGGGTCATCCGGAAAGTAGTACCCGTTCGTGCCGCATGAAGTGCTGACGACGCGAGTAGCCGCTGGACGAGGTCAGATAGCTTCAGTGGCTTATCTGCCTTCTCTAAGCCAAGTTGCGTGACGCTAGCATTGCCTGTGTTGTTTCTGTGATTGTTTACAATGTTTAAAAAAATTGAGAACGCCGCCAGTTGTGAAGTGAGGGCAGTGATTAAATTCCTCAATGCAAGAAACGTTCGCCCATGTGATATTCATCGCCAATTAAAGGAGGTGTATGGAGACAATGTAATGGACGAGTCGTCTGTTCGGCGGTGGTGTCGCAACTTCAACATGGGGAGGGGGAACACACACGACGATGAGCGTTCGGGGAGACCGTCTGTCATTACAGACCAACTGGTGAGCTCAGTTGACGAATTCGTGAGGAACGATCGGCGCGTCACAATTGATGACATCTGTGAGCATTTTCCCAATGTTTCTCGAACAATTGTTCATGAAATTGTTAAACACCATCTGCATTATGCAAAAATTAGTGCAAGATGGGTCCCTCGCATGCTTACAGATGAGCACAAAACATGAAGAACTTAAAGAAGGAGTGACCCTGTATCTCAATGAGCTGGCGGCGAAGGACTATGCAGCAGGAATACAGAAACTTGTCACACGTTATGACAAATGCCTTAATTTGCTTGGAGATTATGTTGAGAAGTAGTTTAAAGTATCCTCTTTCAAATAAAATTTTTTATGTTTGTTAATATTTACTTTTGTGTCTTTATTTCACGAACGGGTACTACTTTCCGGATGACCCTCGTATTTTGCCTTATTAGTTAGGACTTAGGAAAATAATAGTATGTAGTATCAGGGCCCATAAAAATCTGTCCTTAAGGTGGATGCTACTCATAATAATTATTCATCCACTAAATACAATAACAATTAAATGAGATAGATTCTAAACTCTCACAAGCATACGTTTTTTATCGGAACCAGTTCGTAACATTTTACGCGAGAAAATAATTGAGCCAAAAAATACATACAGACACTCATCATAACCATAGTGGAAATCGTCTCAAGTAATTCTATTTTGAAATACTAATACAAGGAGCGGAAACATACTTCTTTTTTTTTAAACGCAAAACGCTTTCAAAAAAGGGAGTTATGTTGCCACACCCTGCATTAATAACGTCTCAATTAAATCTACGAGTACTTTGTCCAATGAATTATTTTCATCTAAAATATTTCATTTCATCATTTTCGTAGCAATACGAAAACGGGGAATGAAAGCTTAGGTTCAGATAGACCTTTTAGGAAACGACAATGAAAACATAAAATGTTCAGTGCGTCAATAGAAATTGATTACTAATTATTATTGACCAAGGCATACTTTTTTCTTGTTCTAAAGTCTCTTTTATTTTCACCGTAGAAACCGCCATAGTTCTCTGCTATCACGAGAAGAAAATCGCCCTCACGATGAATCACGTTAAAATTCAACAGGCTACCAGATGATTTTACAAGAGAGAGGACTTGCGGAGAGCGGGATTGGCCTGCTGCGCCGAAAGAAATTAATTAGAAGCCATATCCTATTCCATCCTTGAAAAGGCATGAGTACCCAATATATCCCGGGATGATTTAATACAAAATCTTGAAATTACTTCCTGAAGATCCGCTCAACGAATTAAAGGTGATCGGGGAAATTATCTTCCGTGAGTGGAAAGGAAGTAACACCATTGATTTTCAAGAAACTGTAACAGTAACTTTAATGGAGTCACCCGCATGTGTGCATTATAATGCAACAATTTCAGAGAGTAAAACTCATTCGCCTTGACCGGGATTCGAACCCGGATCCCTCGATATCCGGCCGAGTGCTTTAACCAATTAAGCTACCGAACGTCTCGGTAGCTTAATTGGTTAAAGCACTCGGCCGGATATCGAGGGATCCGGGTTCGAATCCCGGTCAAGGCGAATGATTTTTACTTCGGTATTTCGTCACAACATCTTATTCCTTTAAAGCCCCCAAAATTTCAGAGTGTAAGAGGACGTCTCGGTAGCTTAAATTGTTAAAGTACTCGGCCGGATATCGAGGGATCCAGGTTCGAATCCCGGTCAAGGCGAATGATTTTTACTCTCTGAAATTGTTGCATTATAACACCATTGATTTTTGAAAAAAACAATTACTCATCCTATTACGTTTTCTGTAATTAATTATGCAGTAAGTTATTTTCAGTCAGATAGGTCTATTCAAAAGATAAGGATGAAATACTACCCGTGACCAAGCGGCTATCGGAGTGAAATCATATTCGCGGGACCTAGTTATAAGGACCCAGAAAATGGGACTTGGGATAAGATACGCTCAGCCCGTATATCTCTCCGCGTTCTAGTTAAAAACAAAGTTCCACCTGGACACACCACCAGCGATCGTGAAGAAATGGGAGGGGGAATGGAAAAAGAAGCGCCTACATCATAGTGATGCGTGACATTCCACCATAGCACACCCCGACACAATACAAGAGGACACGGTATTCCTTTTAGTCAGAGGACGTAGTGGATTGAGGAAGCGTTTTGCACGGTGGGGAAATTGAATAGCTTTCGGAGCGAGAGAGAGAGGGAGATAGTAGCGGAAGAGGTAAGCTTGCGGCTTAGGGAGTGGACGTGGGGAAAAGCGAGGGAGGGTCACCAAAGGGGGGCGGGGAGGAGGGATCTTTGAAGGAAGATGACTCGCATGACCTGCAAAAACCGATCATAAATCGTAACTGGGGTTAAGTTTGTAAGTGTGTATGGGTGTGTGTGTTAGTGTGGGTGGGCGTGGGCACGCGGTTTTAGGTCACGGGAGGAGCGCTTACTCGACCGGATTTGACCTTCGGGGATATTCAGGCACCGCTCCCCGCTGCACCCCGTTCGCCTTTCGGAACGACTTGCCGCCTCGGCGCACACAATAGGAGAACGGGTTGCTCCATTTCCGAATACTGGGAGATTCCGAATCGATCCTCCCGGGGAAAATCATTCGCTCCGATGCGAATACCGATTTTTTAAAAAATCAATCGCCGATTAGATTCGATGCGATGGAATCCAGACGCGCAACGATTTACTACCCAGGGCATTAATTCTTATTTATAAGAAAACCACGCAGAATTACGTCCCTCATCTTATTCGTCGGGGGAATGAACACGCTTTTAAACTCCCACCCTCAAAATTCCCCTCAAAAACTTCACCCAAATCTCAAATTGACTTAATTTTCATACAGTTAATATCCCCTTAAATCCCAAAAAATGTGATTTGAATCGATATTTCAAGACTAGGTTTTTCAAACTGACTAATATCACGTGGACATTATTCGACTAGATTATGTTTTGGCGTTGAGCATTTCTCTAATTTCTGTGAAACTAATCCTCTTAAACCTAAAGGTAATAAGAGAACAGGTGAGAGCGCAAACCTTGAATGTGACCGTTAAGAAGCGTGGGAGTGGGCGGAATGTCCACTAGCAGGAAAAATAACGACGGGCGTGCATTACAAAGAGCGCGACCGCTCACGTGCTTGGATCAATAGCGGTGGAGGTGGATTTGTGTCCTGGATCATTTTCATCCGTCACATCCTCACGCTGATGAAATATACGCATGATATTTCACAAATGTTACTTCCCGCTGAATACGCGAAGAAATGTATTCGCACACATTTGAAATCCTCTCTCGTCACAACTCTCTCTCTCTCTTTCTTCTCCCTTTTCCATCCGTTACTTTCTCTGTTAAAGAGCCACCAGGTACTACTACACGGTACTCGTAAATGAACATAAAATAAATCCACGCGTTTTACTGGGACGGTTTGTCTGTCCAGAATGAATTCCATAATCCCTAAAATGTTACTCATCTTTCACTTTGCCATGGAGATATGCTGTTTAAATTATGCGGGCTTTGATTGACTGTGAATCTTCTGCTATATTTTATATACTACGTTAGCTTCTATACTATCAATATTTTTGTTTATTAATTGTCTCATATCATTACCAAGGCTCTTGATGAAAGCAAGCCAAAATCCCATTCTCATCCTATAAATGACAAACTATACGTCAACCCACTATCTTTTAGTCAATCATCCTTTTATGCGTTTATCACCCAATAAATGACCTTAGAAGAAAGAGTATTGATTGCAGGCAATAACGTTATGACTACACGATCTGTTGCCATTTATAAGTGACATAATGTACTTAGACTATACAATGGTGCTACACCCCCTGCCACACACCTTTTTGGTGGCTCGCAGGGTATTTATGTAGATGTAGACGGGAGTGACATTAAGATAGAGCCGCTTAAATTGACTTCACCGACCACCTAGAGTTTTGTACTAATACCACAATAATTCAAAATTCTTCTTCATTTATATATATATAATAACGCATAATAAATTATTATATAATGTAAACATTCAGAATTTTAGCAAGGGGTGTCAGCGTTCTATTCTCGTCAATCTTCCGAAACATTAAAGTTTTTGAGAATTTTTGCGATTAAATAGCCTGTGTTCTGCGAGAAGTCGACATCGCAATGTTTTATAGGCACCATATTTCCTCAATTGAAATCGTACAAATTTTAACCCATATATTAAGGCAGGAATTTAATAGAAGACATGGAATGGCGGACAGTATCCGCCCTGATTGGAGTAATGTTAAATAACTTTTGATATAGCAACACTCATGGCAAAGGAATGTCATGTTTCGTAGAAAGGTTGAAAAAGATAAAAAAGCTAAAATACGGGCCGTACCTCTGCGACCCTAAGATTTGAGGGAAATCCTATAAGCACACTTGACTCTTTCTCTCTTCCTCTGCCGTATCTTTATCAGTTATCGAGAAGGCTATTTAAGTACAATTTGATTATAGAGCCGAACATTTTCTGAAAGCTAAAAGTCGCAGTTTTAACGACAGAATTCACTAGCATTTGAGCAATCCTGTTCAGGTTCTTGGGCTAATAATATTTTAGTAATAGTAGTTCCTAATCGAAATTTTCCCTACTATAAGATGGAAAATCGATCCAAGTTGCATCCCGTATTCACCTCTTCTTGTAAATTATCTCTTCTCTTGCTCTATTACATCCTTCACTCACATGCTTGCCAGCCTCCTATACTATTCACTTGCCCCAGTTCCCCAGCCACGATTGCCCCCCTTGCAATCAAACTAGATCACCTACTAGGTCACCGACCTTCCTCTGCATCAAACAATTTCTCTTCTTTGAGAACTTCTCCATCTGCAATGATGTCGATATCGAGTTTAAAAGAATGAAAAAAATCAGAATTGCAAATCTAACATTTCAATTCCATCTCACTTCCGTTTCGCTTCCATGGATCCAATAGTTGATTTTTTTATGTTTTCCTTAACTATGTACAAATGGAACTATTAATTCTATTTATGAAACCGACTTAACCAGGTGGAAATTTCAATTCATATAAACACTACAGACTTTCCAATTTTGTTCGCTTATCAAACTGATGCGAAAAGGCAGTTTCCTTCTTCCGCTGATCAGATCGTCTCCGTACTTGAAGGAATGGCAAAATTCCAAACAACGGCGATCCCTGCGTTGAGTACAACATAGAAGATGTATTCTATCGGAATTAATGCCAGATCTTTTATCTCCATCTCGTTAAATTTTATAATGCATTGTGTCGTGAAAGGTTCCAGGTTAATTTCCCTAATTCTTCGTAGAAAACCTAAGAGCCTGCGTGAAATGATGTATAGTATAGATATCGCGATGATTCACATATTCTATAAAATCGCCCAACTTGGGGAATTCGTGGGAGTATAAATCGATAAATACCTTACGGAGTACCTCTTTGATTTTTTTGCGTTGTTGTAGATATTAAGTTTTGCTCAACTATACTCGATACATCAATCTGCCATGAGGACAAAATTGCTTCAAAATTGTGATGTAGTGTACATTTGAAAAGGCATATGGTTCAACAAATCTTCCTCAAGTTTCAGTATTTGACTTAATGTTTACCATACCTCTGACTCCTCTGATTTACACGTTACATTGCCTGTAAATTATACCGCTGTGATTTATGTGAAATCTGAAGTACGCCAAATCCGCCTTAAAATATAAAAATCACGATCATCCTCAAGGCGTTCGACAGCGAATTTTTTCTGAGATTTTATTTCGAATAAGAAAAAATTAAAGTTGCCAAAAAACTATTTTGAATATTTTTCCTTGCACCAAGGGAGTAGGTCGTATTTTCCTGTTTGCCACTTACGAGTATCGTTCTATTAAATTTGATCAGCACTTTTGATTTGCATAACATAGTACTCAAAAGTTTAACTTTAGGCTATAAAGACGTTTAGCAATGTATGTGCGGTAGAGGTTACATTGATTTAATACCGTACTGAGTCAATTTAAGCATTTGCAGCTTAAACATGTTTAGCTTGCCTACGCCTACTTCCGATGATAAAAATTTTTCTCCATATAGATGTTTCCTCACAGCGAGAAAGAACGTCAAATGAGGCTAGGTCAAGACTATGGGAAAATAATGGGGAAAACGTTTTAGTGATATTCATGGAATCCACCACGCAAAAACGTCATGTGCATCTCATGTGCAATTTTTCTATTACCCTGTTCCTAATGGCTTTCGGTTAAATTGTTAGCTTTTTTGAAAGTGTGGCGACAATCTTATCTCACAACGCCATCAGTGCTGTTGATGTTTAATCATGTAAGAAGATATACAGGAGATTCAGGTTCACCTCCCCATGAATATGTTTGTCTCCCTTAATTAAATATTTTAAAGCGTCCGCTAGCTACGTTATAGGGAATAACAGACCTTCCATAAGCTAAGAGTATCAATATACTGTCTTTGACCGACAATCTATTGTGACGAAAGTAAAATTTCAACACCGCGTCGAGTACTAGCTCTATATTTGCCGTAAGCGAGCTGATCATGTTTTAAAATTGTTATGACCGCCGCTGACACAATAATGGAGTCAAATTAATAAAACTTACAGTGAAATATATAGTAAGCATTAAGGGGATAAAAAAATATAAAATTGATTTGACTCCACAATAAAGCAATTTAAGAATAAAAATGTGAGCATTCTTCATTGAACAGCATTTCTACAAAAAGTGAGGTCTCTGGATTAGAAAACTAATTAATTTCATAATTACTTTAACATATAAAATAAAACTTCTGGGGATTAAAATCGTCCAATGTTCACTGGAATAACACAAGGGGGAATGGAAAGAGGTCTTGCTAATCGACTCACGCACAGCAAACGTTGAACCCATGTTGTAGATAAGCCCTATTACGTGCTTGGAGTCACATCTAGTGTGCCTCAGAGGAGCGTGCTTGATCTTTAATTATTTCTAAATTAATAGAATGAACTGCCTAAAGCTACTAATTTCTAAATATGCTCGTCTGACAAAGACTACTAATGCTACAGCGGAGAATATGGTGGAAAAGTAACGGTGAATATAACAGTATCGTGCTGCAGATAGGTATGAAAAGGTAAATTAACTGATAAAACTATGTAAAATGTTAAAACTATTTTTAAACATAAATATTCATTGTTTTTTTATTTATTTAATGGTAGAGAAAGTATATATAGTAATGTAAAAAATAATCACGAAACAATTAACTGGAAATATGAGTGAGAGTGATTCACAGAAAATAGTGTGAGTGATAGTAAGAAATTTCATAAGTAATGTACACATTAGAACTACTACGGAATGTGAAAAATATGATTCCAATATTACCAGGTATTGCAACCAAAATGAATGAAAAGAAATGCCGCAAGTCATGTGTTACAACGACTATGGAATACTGAATAAAAAAAATGATTCGAGTATTAGCAGGTAATGGAACAAAGTATAAACAAATCAAATGATACTTGTCATACACAACGTAATCACTGTTTTTAAATCCAAAATGACTTTAGAGGAGAGGAGAAACATATTTACCAAGTAGATACGATTATCCGGTAATAACAAAATATAAGTAAAAGTTACGGAGCATAAAGGAGAACTATATTTATCCCTACCCATAGACTCAACCTTGAAGAAGTTCAGATGGCTTTACGTTCTGATGACACCTAGAGTTGGCTGGTGTGAGCAAAGGTGGAGTCACCGATACGAGCAGTCCTCGTACCAGTGAAATAGGCCAAAGAGTAGAACAAACCGAAGCTACCAAGTGAGGAAGCTTCAACTAGTCTAACCCCAGTGGGGCGGCCATTTAGTGATGCAGTGATGTTTAAAACACTATTGAGGAGGAGAACAGGAAACCACTTCAATTAATTATCCCAAAAACAGTGAATGACAGGGTTCAGATAATAGTCATGGCAAAAAGCGGGACTGTCCCGCTGAACCAGGTATCACGCCCGGAGGAGAGAGAGGAAAAGTTTCCCTAATCGTGATCACACGAAATATTTGCGAAGCAGAAGCGACGGCAGCAGTAAGGAATCTACATGATTGAACTGAACCAGTTAGAATAGAGACACATGATGGTAGGATGATGGTGAGAACGGGAAAATTGGAAAATATAAGGCCAGATAAGAAGGGAGGAATTATATACATTTTATGATGTTGAGAGGTCGACAGAAGGATAGCTGTGAGTGTTGGAGCGGTAGCAATAGGGTAACGTAAAGCAAAAGAAAAGTGAGTCAGTGAAAGGTCCCCACAATGTTTAGCAAAATAGTAGGAAAAAGTGTAGTGAACATAAAGGAAGAGAGTGATAGCATGCTTATAGTTCAAGTAAAAGCTGAAAAAAATGACCAGGTATACGTGTCCAGGTATACAGGTATACGTGTCATGAGGCGATCAGACGGAGGAAGAAGTTGATA
Organism: Hetaerina titia; assembly: GCA_037158775.1. Taxonomy (NCBI): domain Eukaryota; kingdom Metazoa; phylum Arthropoda; class Insecta; order Odonata; family Calopterygidae; genus Hetaerina; species Hetaerina titia. The sequence goes on along the minus strand of CM073774.1, from coordinate 66,919,723 downwards.
GGACATTTGATCAGTTATAGAATATAATAGGGTGTGTTTCTGCAGGAAAACATTTGATAGTGATGGGGGGAACGGAATACGACGGTATGCGAAGGAAAATATGATGATGAGGTGGGGGATTACGGCTTAAATACGAGGAATGACCGCGGGGAGAAAGCAATAGAGTTGTTTTAGAGACAGGGGTTAGTCATCACCAAAATTTAGTTTAAAAACCACAAGAGGCGTGGGTATACAAAAAACATTTCAGGTGACTCGTAAAGGTATCAGTTAGATTATATTATGGCTAGGCACAGGTTTAGGAATAGCGTGGTTACTTCGCACGATTTCTCGGGAGCGGATGCTAAATCAGATATTAATTTAGTACTAATGAAGTAAAACGTCAGATTTAAGGAAACCGGGAAGACAATTAAGAAAATAGAATTTAAAAGTAATCCCTGTGTGCATAAGAAAAGAGTATTAGTAGGCTGTAGAAAAAACTATGAGTGAGGATAGGCAGACTGGTACAAAAATATATATGTAAACATATTTAAAAAAGGACAATGGGATCTGAAAAATAAACTAGGCAAATATTAAATAAAAAAGGGCAAGAAAGCCATGCATTACAAAAAAGATTATTAGAATAATAAATTAGAGACGGAAATGGAAGAATATAACCCAGTAGTTAAGTATAAGATGATACAAAGTGGTATATAATAAATGGAGAAAGGGAGCTACAAAAAATACAACTAAATAATCATTGGTAGATTTTAAACATACAATTATAGGAAATGATAAAAGAAGCATGGCGGATCTCCAGATAAAAATAAGAGTGGGTGGGGATTTCATAAAAAAATAGGTTTGCTGAAAATAAAGCTTTTGTTTGCCGGTCCACCATGGGGTTGCAAGTATAACTGATAGCATTAGAAAGTCAGTGTAATAAGTGTGGGATGAAGATCAATGTAAGAAAAACAAATATTATAAGGTTTTCGAGATAGAAAAAATACTAAGTTAAATATTGATATAGGAGTTTATACACCGTAGTATTGTACATACTGGAATGTACCTAAATTACAATATTTCGGATCAAATTGTTTCAAGTAGTAAAGATATAAGAAGAAGAAGTATATTGGACATAGGATTGTTAACAAGATGGAGACAATTGATACCATGAACATCGAGAGAGGATGCTAAGAAGAGGCTCGTTAAAATTCAAATATAGAGCACGATATAATACCGATCGAAAACATTGTCGTTGAAGCAAGATGATTATAATCTTAGATTGAATGCTTTTAAAGAGTGAGGCCATGAAATATGTCTTCGTACCATTTTATCGTCCATATCAATGGACCTTGAACCATATTTAAACGGAAGTTGTGCTTAGACTACATTGCAAAACCTTATTGTGAATTTCTTTAATGTGTTTTACTATGCGTATGCTTCATGCAATCGTCTGCTTGTGACTCTTTTTACATTAACTTTTGTGAATATTTTCGTACATATACATAAATAACGATCCATGCACACATTTTTTATACCTTTCAATTGAATTAACGTGGCGAAAAATTGCACAGCGTTTTCCTTCACGTTATAATTTCTGTAGCTTAATGAATAAAAAAAAACAAAATACTCGGAAGGTGTTTGATTTTAAGGTTTTGAAGTGAAAATACCTTATGCTGTACGGGAATAGTTAGCAAATGCCTATATTCGTCCATTTTCTTAAAATCGGCTTTGTAGCGTGAATGATACGAGAGAGACAAACAGAGATTCTCGTAAGCAGAGATTCGTAATAAAATTGTTACTTTTTAATTGGAGTCCATGACAACGGCTAATTGACAAATAACATTCAAATCCATATTCAGCTGTGACTCCAATTATTTGACATAGTTTGAAAAAGATCCACTTATTACGCCGCTTAATGAACAAACTAATCAAACAAGAGAATAATTTACTTACATAAACAAAGGACACCATTTGGAGACCAAATTATACTTGAAGTTCTTACCTGAAAAAAGAAAATGGAGAACATAATATACTAATAAAATTTTGCAGCCAATTTTTACCATGCATTTCATATTCCCTCTAAACCATTCCGCAATATGTATTTATTTTAGGTTCCGGGATATAAAACACCAGACTGAATAGTGAGCTTGATAAAAGAAAGAGCTAGCAAAAATGAAATAGTGATGGGAATATTCAGCAATATAGCAATAGTTATAAACTCATAAACTTTAGTCTAATATGTAAAAAATTCGTATATTGACTACCGTGTGAACTCTTGGTGGGCTTAAGGAAATTGAAAGTTTAAATTAATATGATTCGATATGGGCAAAAAAACAGCAAAAATTTCTTTAAAAAATGACTCATAATTCCTCATAAACCGTCTCAAAGCCAACCTAATAATAACTATATTAAATGTCCGAGATCCGAATAAAAAATTTGAAGTCATCTGATACAAGCTGAAGACTTGAATACATGCTTATGTTCGCCCCGTGCCAAATCATTTCAAGGAGGATAGCACAGTAAAACAAAGTTTTAAAGACCTTTTGATTTAACTGTGGAAAATTGCAACGAAGTTTTCATTATGTCTCGATTCCACAATATCACGCCTGATTCTTCACTTTTCGTACCTTTTGAGTCATTGGAATCAAAGAGTGGGTTGATATATCTTCTGAACAAGGAGAAAGAGAAATAATTCATTAAACAAAGAGTAAATTGTTCTATACTTGTTAATTTTACTTTGGAAATTGCATTCTTGCAAAGATAAAAGTAAAAATTTCTATTGTTGAGGATTTAATAGAATCTAGATTGTCTAAAAGACACGTGGATTGTGCATTTACCTAGAACTTTCAAGCCAACCTCATGCGAAAGCGATGGGCCAATATTTGCACGGGGCTTCCGTTTCAAAATCTAGCTCCAACTTACCGCCACGAAAAACGGATTTCGACTCCAGAGCTTCGACTACATAGCGGAAGAGAACAGAGGGCGTTGGATAGTGGGATTTGGAAGGGTGGAGAATGAGGGGAGGAGCGAAGTGGAAATAAAATGAGGGCTGAATCGAAACTGGGAGTCTGAGAGGGTTAGGGGTGGAAGCGTCCTGAGGAGAGGGAAGGGTCTCCATTACTCCCACCCGTCTCTGATGGAAGAGGCGGAAAGAGGGTCAAGATGGCCCGCCCTTCTCGGGGTCTAGGAAGTGCAATTCAAGAAGACGCGCGGCACTTGGGAGTGGATTGCGCTCCCGCGTCGGGAAACTATCCTCCAATTTGCGTCCGGGTCGTTACTGTCGGAAAAAGAGGGCGGGGTGGTGTGACGCTCCGAATTGAACAGTGCAGTTGGACCTGAAATGACTTCCTCCAAGGCGTCGACGGTACATGATCTACGATACACTCGCGGGTGCATCTCACACCGATTCTACGCTCATTTTTTTTAAGACATGTCGATTTTAAACTTTCCTCACCTCTTCGCGAACGATATCGATATGAATATAAAAATTTATTTGGTCGTTCTGAACATAGTGGTTGCTCGTAAGCTCCAGACATTCATGTGAGCGCTAGAGGCGGAAGATGTATGCTGTTATCGAACACCAAGTCCACTAAAATTGGAAAGAGGATAGTGATTTCATGTTTATAACTATAATCCACAGAATTGATCTTGAACTCATGCTTGTCTTTTTCGAGCAATATCGATGTGAAAATTGAGCATTCTTGGTGGGCGCTATTGAAAAGTCACCGCTCTAAAGCTCCATGTTTTTTGCACGAGTGTAAAATTAAATGGTTTATTTTTGTGAAACCCAATACTAAGTTGATTAAACTTGATACAAATCGTGATTTCATGTTCAATATTTTCATCAATATTAGTAACATTTTAGAAACGCAAAAATAGATGAAAAAATCACTAAGCAGCATAGGCTTTAATATTTTTTTAATAAAGTTTACTTTATTTGATACTCGAAGCAATAAATAATAGAAGTCTCACTCGGTGCTTACCCCACCCAGGTATTGAACCGGACCGATGTTAATAGAGAATTCGCGTAGGCATGATGTACTACATCAATATCAGTGAAACATGAAGTTAAGTGTCACATGCAACAAATTTAACTTGACTGTGCAAGTTAAAAGCAATGAAATAATATTCGGCGTAATCACCACTGAGAACCTCTTCGATTCGTTCTTCTCATGTCCACTGCCGATTCAATAACGTAAAGGCCTATCACAGAGCCTAAATATACTTCGTAATATCCAAATGCGGTGTATTACAATTCTCCCTAGGCCGGAGTTTCAACCCGATATCTCGCAAGCATTCCAATGCTCGAAACATGAAGACATAGCACGAGCGACGGAGGAGGTGGACGGAGAAAGGATTTTTGGGTTGAGGAGAGGGGTGAGTATGAGGGCAGAGGAAATCACGAGGGTTTGCTGAAGGGCACTTGAGGATGCAGAGTCGGTTTCATTCCGTCTGTCTGACGGAATGAATGAATAGATGATCACGGGAGTGAGGTTCATCACTCCAGGAATCTCGACTATCTCCCGCCTGAGATGAGCGAATGACGGGGGAATTTCAAGTGCATTCACAATGGGTGGGAAATATGTAAAGAGAGGTTAAAACATCGATTATACCCGCGGAAAAGGTCACTACCGTTAGTTTCACCTAGATAGTAATAATACAAAATGTCAATTGACGGTTAACTCTTCTGATTTCATGACACCACTCTTTAAGGTGATTAAAAAATTATGTAAATATTTAGCAACACCATAAGACGTACAAAAAACACAACAAATAAATTTGACCAAAATCAAAACTAGTTACATTTTACAAAATAAAATAATGTTATAACAATTAACCTTAATTCTTCCAAAAGCACTGTCTTTGGTCTGCTTAAACTATGAAGGCGTTTATTCCTTCACTGGTCACTACTCATGCAACGCAATAATTGATTCGGTTTAAGCACGGTTATGTATTTCACATCAGGGGTCCGTAAAGTATCATTAATTTTTGATCACTAGAGCCACCAACGGATTATTCAAAATACAAATAATACAGGAAATTTCGCATGATAGTTGCGTTATGCACAGTAATGGGCAGGGACTGTCGAAAACCTTTAATAGGTAAAATACCAATTATGATGAAAATTTTAAGGTCAGGGTGAGGTAATGAAGAAACTATCCAAGTAAATGAGAATATTAGGAAAATGCAAAGGTTTAATTCGATACCACTTGCTAGCAACTTTAAACTCGTTAAAGATACGATATTTAGACTTAAAGATTGCTAAAACACTGCATGAAAACTTTAAATTGAAACATTAATTAAAATTTTGAATTAGTTTTATTTTTACGCTCATATAAAACACAGCAAACCAAAAATTTACACAATTTAGGTTCTTCGTAGGTAGATCCAACATTTAAATTTACAAAATAAACAGAAAGTTAATTGAGCTAGAGAGGTTGAAGAGGTTGCAAGCATAAAAATATTGCCAAGCAATAAAATATTCATTCATTTACGGCAAAAGTAAAATATAACTAATACAATGAATCAGACTGATGGGGGGAAAGATTACAGAAATGATGAAAAAAAGGGAGGAGGAACTGGTTCAGCGTGAGAAAAATGGATATAATAAACATATGGCAAGAGATCAACGGACGTCCTTTAATCTAAATTGCGGTAAAATTTTCCCTGGATGGCCAATTACGATTGAAATAAAATCTGAAAGGCATTTTAAAATTTTACGTAAAAGAAATACGTGAAGCTTAAAAAAAAAACGAGAGAAAATATTTTTCCACTTTGTTATTCGCGTGACGAGGAAATGTCAACGAAATCCTAATTTTGCGCGCTGTTTCATTACCCACGCGAGTTCGGTCGTAAACTTTACGGGCATTAGGAAACCATTAGGCGGATATCACTGCGGACATCACGCACGCACTCAGAGATCGCGACCAAGTGCTTAAGTGCTCAAGCTCACGACTGCGAAGACTACGCTTGCACGCAGAGCGGTGACCAAGTCGATATATGTATGCCGAGGGTAAGATGCCTGTGAAGAGAAGTAGGGCGTGAAACGGTAACTGGAATGCTAGTCGAATGAATTCCCAATTCTTGTGGCTTATTTGTATTGAAAATGAAGCTACGACCCTGATTTAACTCGGTCTATCCATATGTTAGGAACTCTCGCGAATTTTTATAAAAGTGGTGAATGAATTCGTTAACGGCAAATACAGGCAGATGATCCAAAACTGATGGTTTTAAAGGCAGAAAAGAATTTTTGAGTTCAGTTCATATGGTATTATGAGATGAAAAAACTGGATAAGAGGAGCACTAATTATTTTGTGGAATACGGTCGCGATAGACAGGAGGCTGTCGAGAGAAATTTAAGCACATCAGAAACGAAGAATAGAAATGATATTGAATGGCTGAGGGAGTTAAGACCCCATGAAAAAGGGAACCGAATAAATTACCCTCCGTACAGCACAATGTAAATTTGGCAAGAAAAACTGTAAAAATAATTACCTTATCGGCCATAAGCTTGTGAAAAATTAAAACAATTTTTCAATATTAAGGTTTTCCCAAAACTAATAAAAACAACGGCCAATCTCGATAATATATATGTATATATATATATATATATATATATATATATATATATATATATGTATAACACTTAACGACACCATTAATATATTATTGAAAGTGGACGTTTCCACTGCCCGACGCTTTATTGAGCGAATAAGCATTCCAAATTTGGTACCAACAAACTATATAATCTAACAAAAATGATGTTCTCCAACAAAAACTTGATTTAAACAGAATCATACAAGTATATTTGATTTAATCATGGTCACGATTTTGATTTTCTTTGCATGTAGGCTCCTTAAACAAGAATGATTATCACCAGTAATCTACCGGACCAGGGTATTTGCATTATGCACCCTGATACTATGCAATACTCTACTAATCAACTCCTACTTTATGACAAAAATTATTTGACCCCATTCTAAATATCAACAGGTTATTCTTGACTCTACATACTTTCTGGCTTCCTTAATTCGATCCAAAATACCTATCTTTCTCGTTTTTCCAGCATTCTCTCCAAATCTCTTTTCACCTGCAGCATCGCATTACATCCTAAATTTCTTCTACATCTATTTATTCTGTCTTTGATTTCCCTCAAAACATCTTCTCTTCCATTACCACTCCCAGAAATTGATTATTTGTTTTCCGTTTTATCTCATTTATTATCTCAATTCTTTAGCTCATCCACATCTGGAAATGCTATAATTAACGCTTACCGTCTGGCCTCATTGACTGAGTTTCCGATCTATAAAAAATACGCTATATATAGTATATATGAAGAATATATATATACGAATACGTGTATATATGCTACGCTACAGACGCTAAATTTTTAAATAATTCTTGCTTTAAATGTTTACCATAAGTGCTTATCATCAACTCTCACACCCACGCAATTGCTTCTTTATCTAACACATTTCTTTTCTGAAACGTTCGTACTACTTTACCCTCTGCCATTTGAAACACTTTCCAAGTAAGGGAAATTTTTTACTTGCTCAAGTTTAAGTCTCAGAACCTAAATATTAATCTCAGCCGCCCCACTTCTTAAGAATCTCAATTTCTTACGATTCATTCTCATTCTATACATGTCATACCAGTTTTATCACGCGCTAAGAAATGATTTTTCCACTTGGTTCTGACTAAATAAATAACACCTCATAGAACAATAAGAGTTTAACAAAATTAAATAGTATGAATTGTATTTAAAAGGAAAAAATGAGTAGATGGTTGTAAAGGATCTCAGGTTTTCCCGGCGTATGGTATTCAAGAAGTTTTCTCAGGTTTCCCACCGGGTAAGGTTGATGAAGTGCACCGACGTTTCGAAGGCTGACTCTGCCATCTTCTTCAAGGTGAAGTGATGAACTTCACTTCACCTTGAAGACGATGGCAGAGTCAGCCTTCGAAAAGTCGGTGCATGGCACCCTGACCCGGTGGGAAACCCGAGAAAACATCTTGAGGGAATGGAAACTATAAACGACATAAATTGGGCAGATAATATGAGGAAGAGGTAGTATGAAATAATTTGAGGAAAAAGATGTTAAATTTGGCTGGAAATTCCATAGAACTCCAAGACGATGAGTAATTTTTTTTAAAATTCTTTTAAACACCTCTAATCATTCTCCTATGAATGATAATAGAATGAAAACCCCAATCTTGGGATATTCCTCACAATTAGGCAATAATTAATGTAAAAATTAAATAACTGAACATTTAAAACGTAGCATATATATATATATAGGTGTGTGTATATATATATATATATATATATATATATATTCATTCAAACATGCTATAGAAATAGGTATAAGGAAAGGGGATAGGAAAACACATAAAAGGCGAACACAGGACATGTGGGGAAGGCGGTTTTTGAGCAAATCACGAAAGTAAAAAGGAAATGTTTTTACTTTCGTGATCTGCTCAAAAACCGCCTTCCCCACATGTCCTGTGTTCGCCTTTTATGTGTTTTCCTATCCCCTTTCCTTATACCTATTTCTATGTTTGAATGAATATTTGTGCGCCGTACGGCGGGATTTTCAAGTTTGAATATGCATATATATATATATATATATATATATATATATATACATATATATATATATATATATATATATATATATATATATATATATTTAAGGTTATATATTTGTACATATATATATATATATATATAATCTTAAAAATGACGCTCTTCGGCGACGCACAAATGCGCAAACACTAAGATAATAAATATTACACACACAGAAACATAAAAGAAGGACATTCTGATGACGTCGGCCGTGCCGTCGAAACGTAAATATCTACTGTAAGTGTCCTTCTTTTATGTTTCTGTGTGTGTAATATTTATTATCTTAGTGTTTATATATATATATATATATATATATATATATATATATACACACACACACATTTATGCATATTCACTAGATCATAGTGAAATTGGTAGGCAAATAATTAATTCCATTTTTACCAATCTCCTTTTATGTTGGTAAAGGAATTTTTTAGGTGAATAAATTTTGGATGGAAAACTTTTGATTTTTTTTACAAATTTTGTTATTCAACAAATAATCTATGTTGCTTTCATCGTCAGCATATCAAACATTAATTTTTTTGGAAGATAAGCGAAATACAAATATATTTTGCTTCTTTGTGGTCAGCACGTAAAATTTCATAAACCGAAAGTCAAAGGGACCATATTCATGGGTACTCCTTTGATATCCTGAGCTATTTTCTGGGATGAAAAAAAACACGGGAGAGAATTACGATTGTAATTATAGAGAGAAGAAAAATGAAAAGATTGACCCAATGATTGCTCCTCATGGCATTCATTTCCTCAATACGAAACGATAGGGCAAAAATGCTGTTTGCTTGTCATCCCGTTTTTTTTGTCTTTACAGCAGCTCTTGGCCTGGTATTTTTGTATATTCGTTTCAATTGGCATTTTATAATCCATTCTAACCTAATATTTCTTTTCGGTATAGCAATATCACACGTATTTAGAACTAAATATTGACATTATATTTAATCAATTGTTCTAACGCACTCAGGGAAATATATTAGCTAAGAACACTAGTGTCCAGAATCTAAAAATTGCGCAAACATTTCGCCCCAAGTGAGGTATTTGATGTTTTATAAACTACATTCTTCCTTCTTAAAATTTATATTAATTAGGCCCATACTAAAGTATGATTGAGTAAGTATTCTTCGATTGTCGAAGGCTTTATATAGCTTGTTCTATTTGGCGGTATTTACCTTTCAAGTTTGGTTTAAGGAATACACTACCTCAGCAACGATACATTTCTTCACCTCTCCTAACGAAGCACAATCCGACTCTAAATTAAACCTTCCCTGAATTCCTCTTAGTTCCTTCTTTTCTCCATTTCGTTCACCATGCCTATCCCATTCCTAGGAGAACCGTCCTAGCTTTCTTAAAATTCTCTCCTCTGTTATATTGTTCAACGTCCCGCAGCCAATAAAAATGATTGAAATCCTTACAAATTCCACACCTGGGATATTGATACACAGATATTTTATTTTAATATACGCCAACGAAACACGAATTAGTACCACGTCAATGTAAAAAAATATGCGTAAAGTGTTATAACACAACTATTAGAGATATCAAAACATATTATGGATCGATTTTGTCCTCTCTGTTACGGCCTGCCAAAATACCGTCAGGCGCTAATAATACGAGTACATTGCACAGTAAGGTACATTTATAATCCATTACCCATGTTAAAATGTCATCCTGCGCCTTTGAACGCCATTGGAACAATAGGAACCAGCTGGAAAACTCAAGAAGAGAAAACCTTATACGGCTTAGCTTAGGTATTCAGGAAAATGGAAAATGGTTCACAGAACAACAACTGCGTAGCCTGGTGGACGATGAAAATTTCTCCTAGTAAAAGTGAAAACATATTAGTCAAACGCCAAATCATTGCCATACAAGGACTGTATTTTCGCAATTACATTACCTTTAATTAATTGATCGTATCTAATCTATTAATTATTTCAAGTAATTCTGCCTATTATACTAGGGTGTTTGGACTTAAAAGCAGTTGGCTCTTACTTATCAGGTAAATTTCTCGTTTGCCCTATATAATTTCCTTGTTCATTTCATCGTACCTTCTGCCTGCATTTATGCTGTCTAAAATTTTTCCCTCTTCCTTCTTTTACCTCTTTTACCTATCATCGGCTGTTCCATCACGGCTTTCGACAACCCACTAACTATCGATTTTGCACCCTCCCTCTTTCTCTGCATTTCGCTGTTTTCCCAACTAGCTTCAATTCTTCGCCAACGACATTAAGATCTAATTGCTAGTCTTGCTTTCTGGCCAAAGTATCTAAACTTAAAAAAAAAATTATTTTACGCTAATCCACTGGCTTCAAACACTAGGTCTTTGAGTCATTCAGCTTCAAATTCCGTTCTTGTAACTTCTTATTTCCCCAACAAAATTGTTCTCTTGATGTTTTCGTTAAAACGCACCACGTATGTTTAAACGTACCGGTAATAAGTCAATCCTGTCTCAGCTATAGTTTACAGAATGGGAATCGAAATTAACCAGGTAGATATTCTTATTCTCGAACTCAAATAGTGTTTTTAATAATCGTCAGAACTTTTACAGGTGAAGGCATGAACATACGAAGATAAAATGACATTTCCTTTGTACTCACAATCTTCTGAATAACACAATTCATAGAATTGAAATACTATTGTGGATTTCAAATTATAAAAAAATTGTAGCGTTCATTCTTTTCACTCACCTGAAGGCACAACGCAAAGGAAATTACGTCCACATAATCTGAAATCGGCTAAATCCTTTCCAAAAATAAAAAAAATACTAAAAATATCGAAATCCATCGAAATAAATTCTAGATTCAATAGAGTAGTCCCTTGAGGCGAGGGGATGAAGGAACCATTAAATAAACTTCGGAGAATAAGGGAAAAATACGAAAATTAGCAAGGGAGTTCTCTATACAAAAGAGAAACTTGGTGGATGTATCTTTGGAAGCAGCGATGAAGAAATGGGAAGCCAGTGGTCGAAATTAAACGACTCGATAATTGAAAGAAATAAGAAAGCTTTCGATTAAAAAAAGTAAAGGAACAGCTTAAAATGGATGCGCCATGGATATCGTAAGTTTCTGAGTGGTAGGGTCAAGTCGGGGCGGGGATTTGACGACTGATATCCAAAAGGGAACGAATTTATTCCACAACACCGGAAGTGGATATCTCCATCACGCACTGTGAATTAACTATGCCAGGAATAACTAACTTTCTGTGGTGAATTTTCATGGAAAATATTTAAACACGCATTCTTATAAACACAAGGAGCTGTTTTAAATGACGTGGCGCGATAAATGTACAAACTCAAGGTGTGAATATTATCATTATTGAAAAATGTATAATCCAAAAGAAAGCACGCTTGTCAATGCTTAACGTTGAACTTAATTCGTTTTCTATGGGATAAGCATTGAAATCCGAAGCGTTGAGAATCTTTTCCGTTGCGGTACATACATATGTAGAAAAAACCTATTTTTCTGGCAAAATAAGGATATTCAACCAATATTCAGTATTGCGCATTATCATTTATGCTTGTAAATCAAATAAGGGCCTTTGATTCTTAAGTTCCATTGGCTGCGCGAGCGAAAGTTTTACACCAAGGGAATTATTCTATATTCTCTAAAACCCTTCCTCTATTTATTCGATATTCTCTCCGTGTTAACTAATCCATATTATGGTACATTTATTATTTTATATCTATTTATTATATTATTATACTCGATATTAAGATATACATATGATATTTATGTGATGCTAAAATAACTCTAAATCACCGCGTAAAAATATCTTAATTTGAAGTCATAATTACGGAGCATTTATTAACATCGTTATCTACTTGTATATCCTGGACACAAGCATTATAAATACATTGTTGTAAAAATATTGATACCAAATTAATAGCTCACTCTTTCCTGAGATTAAATGATCGATTGAAATAAGCGTTTGGAAATTGCTAGTTTGTATTTATCATTACTGCGCATGCGCTATTATATTCTGTTACTTCTCGAGCAACTTTTTTGCTGCAGAAAATTCAGAGAAAAAGGTACTAAGAATATTATAATGATCCAATATGAAGAACATGGCGTTTTTAGTCGACAAAAAGAGATATCAACACTTTAGGATAATTATTGATTAAGTTCATTGTGTGGCGCAGATTTATAGCAGAACCGCGATACATGAATGGGGATAGGGCTATTTAATGGAAAACACTGACCTTGTAATATAAATAAAAATATTAACATTCAAATCTCGTATTACCCAAAGAGATTTTTATTTTGAGTTGGCGTGGCTACAAAATTCCAATCTTAAGTCAGAAAAGGGCAAATTCGCAAATTCTGGGCAAAATTATATCCTCCTATTATGACATTTTGCTGAGACATATTTTAAACTTTTAATGGTTTTTTCCGTTTACTCCGTATTTTAAGAGCCTAAAAAAATTCTAGACAAAGTTTTTTAAGCATACATTATATAAATTTTCCCAAAAAACCTTTTAGTGCGTCAGAAAGTTATCTACGTGATATCAATATACTTGAGCCACAACCTGGAGGGCGGTATTTGTCTAGCAGAAAAATATTATTTACTCATTTATTGTGAAAATACAAGAAATAACCAGTAATTAAGGCAAAAAGACATTTCCGTCTCTCGGTCTCTCAACGTTCCCTATTTTTATCGACTTCCCGATACATTTAATTCCCTGAGCAATCAGTATCCTTCCCTGGACTTCTCTTCCTCCCTCAACGCTTTCACCTCCTTTCTTAAACGCCAAATAGTAACATAGCTCTCTCTGGTTGCTAAATGAAAATTGCTCCTGGTAAGGTCAACCATTCCAGATAGGTCGAAGGTTGGGAGCCAGACTAAAGGTAGCCTACGCTGCGTCTGTTCCTCAGTGAGGTAGCTGCTAAGGCGTTTGACCCCAGTGGAGCGGTCATTGAGTAATGGTGTTTAAAAGGATTCAGGAAGGCTACGGGAAACCACCTCAGTTATTATTCCCAAGATTTACATGATGGATAAGTCGGGTAAGATAGTAGTTGAAACCGAAAGGATCCAAAATGTACGGAAAAAAGATTTAGACGAACTCTATGGTAAAGAATTTGGGCCAGGAAGCTTAGACACAGGAATAGAACATGACCTAGAGGACGATAGCTTAGGTCCAGACATACTCGATGATGTATTAGTATAAAGGACATTATGGAAAATAAAATGAATTAAGGCAGTGTAGGTAGAAAACATTCTAACTAAAAAAAACGTGCGGAACTACAAAAAGGTTTACGAAAATGTGGAAGGAAGTGTCTATATGCACTAATTCATAGAATCTATAAGGGCTTTTGAAATGTGGGTGTGCAAAATAATGAAGAAGGTAAATGGACAAAAAGGAAAACAACCGACGAAGTCTGCGAGGAGAGGGCATTGTTAGGAGAAATTATTAGGAGGCAGTAAAAAAGGAAGGAAAATCATATTGATCGGATGATGAATGTTGAAGACTGTATGAGAGGGAAGGACGTAAGGAAAATGAGGAAAGGGCGGGAATAGAATGGGGATGTTGGACGGGATGAGGGAGGAAAGAAGTACACAGAGATAAAGAGGGACTTGTTGTAGAGTAGGATGCTCTATTGTGATTTGTTAGGAGATATATATTTGGTAGTTGTGTCAATCCAAATTCACTAATAACCTGCAAATTACTTAATAACTATTTATATATTCTTTATATATATAGTTATTAATTTTAAAGGTATATATATATCCCGGATAAGGAAATATTTTTACTTTCGTGATCTGCTCAAAAACCGCCTTCCCCACATGTCCTGCGTTCGCCTTTTATGTGTTTTCCTATCCCCTTTCCTTATACCTATTTCTGTTTGAATGAATATATATATATACATATATATATATATATATATATATATATCCCTCCCATGGACTACAACCTTGTCGTGGTGGAAGGGCTTGTGTGTTCCGATGACCCCTAGAGCTGCGCTGGCGGGAGTAATAATAATTACTCCTGGAGGGGTCACCCATGCCAGATAGGTCGAAGGTTAGGAGCCAGACGAAAGGTAGTCCACGCAGCGTCTGTTCCTCAGTGAGGCGGCTGCAATGGCGTCTGACCCCAGTGGGGCGGCCATTAAGTGATGGTGTCACGTTAAAAACACTATTGAGGAAGGCAACGGGAAACCACCTCAATTATGATTCCCAAGAATATTATGATGGGCACTATAGATAATATGAGTCCTGGCAACTACGGGACACGGCCCAAGAGGCCGTGTGTCGTGCCCGGCAGCGGGAGAGGCAAGGCTTCCGCGGTCGTCATCCCACGAAACCCTTGCAGGGAAGAAATAACTTCAGCAGGACAGAAGACTCAGAAGAAGGCGAAAGTAGTTAGAATAGGAACCTGGAACGTCAGGACAATGTTGAGGAGAGGCAAATTAGAAAATATTAAGCGAGAGATGGAAAGAGGTAACATAGATGTTTTAGGCCTCTGCGAGGTGAGATGGAAGGATAGCGGGGATTACTGGAGTGAAAATTATAGAGTAATATATAGCGGCGGGGACGAGAGCCAACGAGGGGTTGCCGTAATTTTAAATAAAGGGGTAGGAAGAAGCGTAGTCAACATAAAGCAAGCGGCAGATAGAATTTTACTCGTAGAGATTAAAGCAGAGCCGACGAACTTGGTCATTATTCAGGTATACATGCCACCGAGCAACCACAAGGAGGAAGAAGTCGATAGGATGTATGATGAGTTAGAGGATATCATCGCGAGTGTTCCTGCAGGGAAACATTTAATAGTGATGGGGGATTGGAATGCGACGGTAGGCGAAGGAAGAGATGGTGGTGAGGTGAGGGACTATGGGTTAGGCAAGAGGAATGAACGCGAGGAGAAAGCAATTGAATTCTGAAGGAGACAGGGGTTAGTCATCACTAACACATGGTTTAGACACCACAAAAGGCGTAGGTATACATGGAAAATGCGAGGTGACTCAGAAAGGTATCAGTCAGATTATATTATGGTTAGGCACAGGTTTAGGAACAGTGTGATAAATTCGCACAGTTTCCCAGGAGCGGATGCGGACTCTGACCACAATTTAGTTGTTATGAAATGTAATGTTCGTTTCAAGAAGATAAGGCAAGGGCGGCGGGTTAAAAAATGGAATTTAGAAGCAGTAAATGAATTAACGAGGAAGGAGTATCAGGAGGCTGTAGAGAAAATGATGGATGACGGTAAAGAACTGAGTGCTATCGAAGAAAAATGGGAATGTATCAAGAAAGGGATATTGGAAGCCGCTAAAGACACTATAGGAACCGTTAACGGGAAAAGGATAAGGAAACCATGGGTAACGGATGAGATGATTGCGAAGATGGATGAGAGGAGAAGATGGAAAAATGTAAACACAGAGTTAGGCAAAATGAAGTACAAAGAGTTATACAATGCATTGAGAAGGGCCACAAATAAAGCAAAAGAAGAATGGTGGAAAACGCAATGCCAGGATATGGAAGTTTACAGAAGAAGGGTGAAATTGGTGCTCTATACAGCAAGGTTAAGTTATTATCGGGAAGTAAGAAGGCAAGATCTGTGCTAACAGTTAAAGATAAATGGGGTAAGATAATAGTTGAACCAGGAAAAATCCAAGAGAGATGGAAGGAATATATAGAAACACTGTATGGTAAAGAACTTAGGCCGACAAGGTTAGACATAGAAAAGGAACATGACGTAGAAGAAGATAGCTTAGGTCCAGGCATACTCGACGATGAAATAGAAAGGGCATTAAAGGAGATGAAAGCAAATAAGGCTGTGGGGGTGGACAATATTCCTGTAGAAATGTTGAAATGGTTAGGGAAAGGTGGGAAGAAGGCCATATATGGACTGATTCGTAGTATCTATGAGGAAGGAACCTGGCCGGAAGATTTTGTGAGATCGGTGTTAGTTCCTATTCCAAAAAAGGCAAAGGCTTCGTCATGTGAGGATTACAGAACAATAAGTTTGATATCCCACGCAGCTAAAGTTATTCTCAGGATCACCAACAAAAGGATAGAGAGTAAGGCAAATGATTAATTAGGGGATGATCAGTTTGGGTTCAGGAAAGGAAGAGGCACGCGTGATGCCATTGCAGTAATGAGATCACTAGTCGAGAGGAATATAGAATACAATCAGGACGTTTTTGCCTGTTTTGTAGATTTCGAAAAAGCGTTTGATAGAGTGAATTGGGAAAAATTAATGCGTGTATCGCAGAAAATAGGAATGGATTGGAGGGACAGGAGACTGATCCGCAACCTGTACATGTCCCAGACTGCTCAGGTGCGAGTGGGGAACGGAGAGTCTGGATGGGCAGTGTTAGGAAGAGGTGTAAGGCAGGGTTGCCCATTGTCACCGGTACTGTTCAACGTATATGTAGAGGAAATGATTAAAGAGGCATGGGAAGAACTGGAGGTAGGAATGAAAGTCGGAGGGGAACTCGTGAAATCGGTTAGGTTTGCTAATGACCAAGCATTAGTTGCTCAGTCAGCCAAGGGGTTGCAAGCATTGTTGAGTGAATTGGAGGTTCAGTGCAACAAATATGGGATGAGAATCAATATTAATAAAACAAAGGTTATGCGATTTTCCAGAAAGAAAAAGGCTAAGCTAAATATTAAAATAGGCGGGGAAAGAATAGAGCAGGTAGAGCAGTTTACATATCTCGGAAGTGTTTTGGACCAATACGGTCAAAGTGGTAGGGACGTAAGGAGAAGAATTGCGCTAGGCAAGGAGGCTTTCTCAAGGAGGAGGGAGTTGATGACGGGGACGTTGAGTAGGGATGTTAAGACAAGACTCGTAAAAACTCTGATATGGAGCGTAGCTATGTACGGCGCGGAAACGTGGTCGCTGAAGCAGGAGGATAGACGTAGATTGGAGGCTTTTGAAATGTGGGTGTGGAGAAGAATGGAGAAGGTGAAATGGACCGAAAGGAAAACAAATGAGGAAGTACTGGAAATGGTGGGTGAGGAGAGGGGTTTGTTGAGAGAAATCCTATGGAGGCAGGAAAAATGGATGAAAGGCGTATTGAGCGGTAGTGGAATGTTGAAGAGGGTAATAGAGGGGAGAATGTTGGGCAAGCGTGGTAAGGGGAGGAACTGGATAGGGATGTTGGACGGGATGAAGGGAGGAAAGAAGTACCCCGAGATGAGAGGGACCTGATATAGATTAGTTTGCTAGGTGGGGAGTCACAAAATGTATATTTGATAGTTGTGTCCATCCAAAAACCTACCTTAACCGGTAGATTACCTAATAATAATAATATATATATATATATATATATATATACATATATATATATATATATATATATATATATATATATACCTGAAGACGGCCGTGCCGTCTAAACGTAAATGTCTACTGTAAGTGTCCTTCTTTTATGTTTCTGTGAATGTATTATTTATTATCTCAGTGTTTGTTTGTATATATATATATATATATATATATATATATACCTTTTGGACGGCACAATATAACACAGAATAAAACAGATAAGACGTAAAAGGACTTCTTATTCTTCTCCGAGGCCTTCTTCAGGTCAGACTGACCTGAAAGCTCAAATCATCTACAGTGTGTGTCCTTTTACGTGTTATCTGTTTTATTATGTGTTCTATTGTGCCGTCCAAAAGTTATATTGCTCTCGTGAGTACTTCCGCATCATCGATATATATATATATATATATATATATATATATATATATATATATATATATATATATATATAACTATTCACAAATAGAAATAGATATAAGGAAAGGGGATAGGAAAACACATAAAACATGAACACAGGAAAGGTGGGGAAGGCGGATTTGAGCAGATCACAAACGTAAAAATATTTCTTTATCCGGGATTTGAACACCGGACCTTCCACTTGCCGGGGGGATGCTCTACCAGTTAACCTAATTTACACTGCATATTTTATGCTCAGTTAAGTATGGTTTAATAAAAAAAGCTAGTGGGAATTGGCATTAAGAATATTGGATGTCTTGAAATTAACCTTTACATATGAGTATCTAGGTAGACACTTCCATCGAGCGGCAAACATTACTCATCAGACAAGATTTAAGGGGATATTTCCTTCGATCTTTCTGCCCATAGACATTTTTGCAGATCTAAAAGCACAGATAATTATTCATGTCAAAGGAATATGCCGGACGATTACCGTTTAACCACCCGGATTTAAGCAGGTTCTCTAGATCAGAGTAATAAAACTGGAGACATTAAAAAGAACAGCTAATTATCGATGGAATATCATAGGGAGTTGGGTTCACTACAAAGTTAATCAATGAGGAGGCACTTTCCGAGGCGATCCGGAACTCCATAAAAACACAGGAGGTGATCAAAAAGTTATTACCAAAGTTACTCCAGCTAATGAGGCAGTTCTAAAGGAATCACAAAAACATATGAGAGCAGTGCCATTTTTTTTAAAAAGCTTATTAGGTATTCAGATTGTAAAATGGTAAAGACCTTTAAGGGGTACTTATTATAATGAATGCCATAAAGTTTTTCCATGCCAAAGTTCCTAAATTCCAAGTCGTTCCTGAATTTAAAATCGTTCGTTATGACTATTGAGGGGAATTGCGACGCAAAGTCATGTTATATTATCCGTAGATGGCCAAATAAAAAAATAAATGCCTCTTTAGCAGACGCTTATTTTGCCTCGTTCTAAATCGCCATACATTCGTAGTTATTGATTTAACCCGCTGTCTTAAACGGCACACCCAGAATAAAAATCCCTGACACTCAAAAGGCACGTCACGGTTTTCTGAAAATTGTGGCAGCCAAATATGGAGTACAGGACGCACATTCATTTAATAGATTTTCGTTCACGACTTTTTCCAATTTTTTCGACGATCTTTACGTCCTTTTTCCTGGGTTCTCTCTCAAACGCTTGAATCCTGATAAGTTATTTTTATGTGAATCATCAGTCATCGCTACGGTTTTGGCTTTTATCTGGTCCCGTTCCCTCGATGGTCTCCGGTAAATACGCCTAAACTGACCCCATAGCTAAGGTTAATATCGCTCTTATCTGGTATGTGCGATTCCCATTTCACATTCTCGATCCAACTTCCCTTATCAGGAAATCCGACCCATTTCCCCAAATTTTATCGAATGTTTAAAGAATATGATTATATCCCAAACTCCTTTTCCGATTTTACTCACATGTAAAGTGAATGAGTTCTGCGATGAGTGGTTCAAGATGGAAGCGCAGAGAGGACACCAGAAAAGATTAATTAATTGGACATATTCAGAGGTACGATCATTTATTGGGGATCATAATGGAAGGAGAAAAAGAGGGAAAGAAATACACAAGAGGATGAACTATGAGAATCAGGTGATGGAAAATATGGGTGCAAGGAGTTACGTGAGGAACGCGTATGAGGGAATCAAGAGATTGGCATAGAATAGGATAGTTTGGAGAGCTGCTACTAAATATTTCTCGAATTGATAACCCATAGTAATTAAAATTAATAAAATATGTCAAAAAAATGTAGAAGCATCATCATAGTGGTTGTATCCAATTATTGGTTAATTTTCTCAATTAGATAGCGATATTTGTTCTGTTAAAGTTTCTAACCAATTACGTACCTACTAATTTAGCACATTAATCTGGTGGATTTCAGAATTTATGCCATATAAATGAGCACACTTCTTAGATGATACTATCTATAAAATCGGAGAGAGCTTAGATGTGAACAATTGAGTAACGTTTGTGAACCGAACATATGCCTATGATATATTCTCACCAGTACAAATTGAAAACAAATCACTGAGATTTTGATAGGGACACAAACATTCTAAACAGTCAAGTGGATTGCAACTCCCGTCACCGACTGATGATGTGTACGGGCATAAAATGGACCGGGATGAATGTAGGTTGATCACGCAATCACGCAAGTGAAGTTTATCTTTAGGGAGGACCAATGCTTTCCAATTTCTCCCACGCAAAAATTCAGAGGATATTTCTCCTCAGGAGTCAATACATTTTATCCTGTCCAAGAAAGAGGAGGCCAGGGTATTTCCACCGACCGAGAAGAAGGAAGGTTTTTGAATGAATCCTCGGTCCTACTTTGAAGCTTAAGACGAGAAGGATGCTGAGTAGGTTAATGGGATATCAAGTGCGGGGAAGAGAGGGTAGATGCAGTATTCGCTAACCGGGCCTTTGCTCTAGATGGAGAAAATTGCATGAGGGGTGAAGGCGAAGGACCCGACCAACACCCCTCCCATTCAAGTTCCGTTGCCCTCATTTCTCCATCTCGGGGGTTGCGTTCGTCCTGTCTCTCCTTCCTTCCTCTCAATCCTCCAAAGAGGAGCAAGTCGGTAACAAACTTGAGCAGAGGGAATTAAGAGAAAAAATGCATCATTTGCGAATTTATGGAAAAGTGGAAGTGAAAGGACTATGGCAGTGTCTTGGTGGTGGTGTTTCCAAAAGGAGGTTATTATTTTTTTAGACCAGAAAGTCTAATTTCGGGACTTGGAGATTAACCATTTGCCATCGTCAGCCAGTTAACTTGTTATCCTTCTCAATTTGTTAAAGTCGCGCAACGAATTTGACCGAGAATTTTCCGCCATGAAAAGCAAAAGAGATCCGATAAAAGAATATATTTCCAAATAGACTACGTACGACTCACATTTTGTTCGTCCGAGAATATATCTCAAATTGGATAAGATTTTGTTGGTGAACGTGAAACATGCTAAACAAAAACATATAATATTAATAAATTAGTCAATTTTAAAATTGAAATAATTAATTACGAATAAACTATTGCCCAACTTTAAGCATCCATTTAGTTTTAAATAAAAATAAGCACGCATACTATATAAAATTACTCTGAAATAAGCAATTCATTCTCTTTCTCATTTCCGATTTCTAACTGCCACTTAATAATGGCTTTCTTCTTAAAACCACTGTTTTATATGGCCGATTTTGTTTTGACTCATTTATCGCGAGGGTAGATTCCTTTAAATACTTGGGTGTAACAATTACTCACGATCTGTCCTGGGGAAAACACATACGAGAAATATGCGGTCGTGCTAATAAAAAATTGGGATTTGTGAAAAGAGTGCTAGGTAAATGCGACGAAAAAGTGAAAGAACGATGTTTCCTTGCCTTGGTCAGGCCCCACCTAGAGTATGCTGCCAGTATATGGGATCCTCATAATACAAATTTGATTTCGGAATTAGATCGAGTTCAGCGGAGGGGGGCTAGATTTGTCAAACATTGTTATGACTAACTCAGCAGCGCATCCACTTTGCTAGACAATTTAGGTTGGGATTCTCTTACACAGCGGCGTTTCCAATATAGGTTAAACTTATTAAAAACATTTAAAGTTGGGCCCTTTTCGGATGACATCAAGAATATAATACGAACCCCAACGTATTACGTTCGAAGGGATCACGAGTATAAGACTAGAGAGATAGACTGCAAGACTGACAGGTTTAAAATGTCATTTTTTCCAAGAATGATAAGGGACCTGAATGCTTGTAGCCAGGGCTTAGTTCATAACAATAAGTATTAACGTACAGGCTAGGGACTGCGCGAGGATATGTATAAATTTGTGTATGTATATATATATGTATTTTTTTTTCTCACAGGTTCCCCCCCCCGACCTTTTCTCACCTAACCCCCGACCCCCTCAACCCTTACCCTTCCCTCATGGTGCTACACCCCCTGCCACACACCTTTTTGGTGGCTCGCAGGGTATTTATGTAGATGTAGATACGTCTTAAGTTCCATGAAACCTCTGTCCCTCTATACTTGTATATCTGTATGTTACCTCTTCACTTGCTTTGCACCTTCATACAAACTATCTCTTCTGACATAGCAAAAATATCTCGCATTATATAAAGGTCTGAAGAAAGCTGAAGGCACGCAGAAAGAGTTTTTGTAAGCACGTTTGAAAAGTTAAAAAATGTTGAAAAAATTCTCGCATGACTATACACAAAAGGGGATCACGTGCTTCAGAAATATTTCACATTTAACATTTCACGAAAGAAGTTTCTCCTTTTTCTAAGGGACACTTTTAGAAATACTATTTTTAGACTCGATAGTCTCGAAATGTTTTATAAATTGATTTTCACGAAACATTAAATACATCAAAAGTATTTTTATTCGTTATTTTGAATGAAATTTCAGTAATGCACATAATCGTGAATCAATCTAGGAATCCTGACGTAATACGTCTAAGTTCGCGTGACAATGTAATTAATTATTCGTGGCAATGCAGGAATGACTAGTCTTCAAACATTCCCAAACGAAATCAATCATCTTTTCACAAAACCGTGAGCGATCGGAATAACAGATGTTTTTTTCGTTGTTTTGTAAATTTTTTGGCATAACCCTGTTTTCTGCAAGGCCACTCTAAAGAGACTTATATTCTTGTTTATGTGTGAATGTGGGTGCATGTGATTTTATGTACTGAAGCAATATAAATACTATTAGTATGGCAATGTAAAAGGTATTATGGTCCGAAAAAGGTAACAGTTGTTGAAACATGTTATTGCATACCGCATATATATATGTGGTATGCTAAGGTACCGTTTTTTTAGAAACCGGCATAAATATGTTAAAATCCTTTGGAAAAATCCTTCAAATTTAATTCGAGAAGTTTCCAAATTTTAGTTTTTTTATGAGAATTTTGCTGTGTTTTCGAAAATCATTTTTTGCTCCTATCTGATTAGATAGAATCGCGAAGTCTTTTGGGCCGATAGCAAACCACGGGGGAAAGGGCAAAATTCCTCCCCCTCCCCTTTTACCCCCTGAAGACCTCAAAGATCGACATCAAATAACCGCTAACATACGTCATAAGAATTCATAGAGAAACTCAACCCTGAATGATACTCTTTGCGGTGATGAAACGATGTTTAATTATCATCAATATGGATATGTTTAATTTTTTTACTTCTCTCTGCGTTTTCTTAAACTACTGTCTCTGACCTTAAAGCACCCGAGGAATGTCAGAATAAAATATTATCATTGAAATACACAGCAAAGCGGGGGGAAGGCCGAGAGTGAAGCGGTTTCAAACTTAAAAACGCATGGGGAACTTATGAACCAACTTCCATAACTAGTTCATGTGCCTAATCATACTGATTTCCACTTTCCATTTGAGAAAGACTGCTTCTACGTCGAGGGGGTCTAAGATGGCTACAAACGCATATCGAATGATGCAGCAGTGAAAATTATCATAGAGGACCTTAATGCAGTATAGCATGAACGCCTATAATATTCTTTGTGCATCAACTTTCAAAGACAAATTTTACATACCGCCACTCATAGTATTAATATTACTGATCAAATTAAGTAGATTTTCAACATTGATATGAAAAATTTCTTTTGACTTTTGTAAACGTAATTTTCAGTCAAGAACTGAAATCTACCACCGCAGTAGTCTTGATAAAACTCCTATTTTTAATGTACTATCATTTCATTATTCTACATTTCTAATTCATCGGAAGTATTACTTATGCTAGGCTATCATTTAAGGTAGATTTAGGATGAACCCACATAACATCCACCGATACATATCCAAGTGTTGCTGAACACAACAAAACCTTGGAGTTCAATGCGTAGACCATTATTCAACTTTGCATATTTCCTGCCACTCTTAATTACGCGTGTCCAGCATGTCTACAACCTTTCTTTTCACATATTACTGCGTAATATTCTAGCTATCTATAGTCAGTTAATAAATTTCTAATATTCATTCAGAAAAAGATGGATTTACACACTTAAATACCATTGAGTTTTTAATGAGATTTAAAAATGGAATGAACTTATGGCATGAATACGTTTTGGAAAACCTGCCATTAATTGCACGTGCGATAAATAATTGTTTTAACCGAAATTGCTGGCGGCAGCGTCTGGTCCAGCTGGTCGATCCAAAATGACCACTCTCCGTCCGTCTCGTTTCTCTCCGTGGAAATAAGAGTATGGTGTGATGCATTTCTATTTTTTTAAATATAAAATAATGATGAAAACCAATGTGGAATATTTAACGAGATGCTGTAATGAAACTAGTATTCAATTCTCGTGGAATTGAGACGCGAGGTACAGTTTTTGAACAAGAATCGCCGGCGTATCAGCTACGGGCTGATACTCCTTGTGTGACAAAACTATAAAAATTCCATATTTTCCATTAACGAAGGTAAAAATGTCTACTCTCATTTCAGAATTTCCATGAGGAAAACAAAGTACTCCAATTTACAAGAGCTCCACCGTACTTCCATTCGGAGATCGTAATTAAATCTACATGACTGGTCGTATGCTCTACGTTTAGTCTTCCAGACATAATGAATATCTAAAAAACTTCTTAGCGTTTATACTGGTAATGAAATGATTTGCGGGCTTATTAATTTACGACATTTCACAAGTTCCTTAAATTAATGCGTTGATTATAAGAATGAAGCCATGGTATGCGATGAGACAGGGCTCAATAAATATTTATTTATTTTTAAGAAAAATTGAATTGACAGAAACAAATAATAGGTATTTTAAAAAACTTAAAGAGATCATTTAGCACTAGAAGAGAATAAAAACTAAAATAATAGATGGAAAAGACAGATTTTCAATAGTCG
This sequence comes from Hetaerina titia, assembly GCA_037158775.1. Classification (NCBI taxonomy): domain Eukaryota; kingdom Metazoa; phylum Arthropoda; class Insecta; order Odonata; family Calopterygidae; genus Hetaerina; species Hetaerina titia. Next base: position 66,894,542 of record CM073774.1, on the reverse strand, counting down.
GAACATGATCCCATTGTAAAGAGCCCCTTAATGATAGCCGAAATGCATGGGTTAATTACAAAAAGAGTTACATGCTCTGGATTGAATTGGCAACAGTAACTCTGGATTAATCATGGAGTAAATTTCCCACCAGAATAATCCCTGACGAGAAATGCGAATTGAATACGGGAATATGAATTTGGTGAATGGGAGATTTGTGCTATATACTGTATCCGACCAATATTAAGCTCGCTGACTGGAGGTGATTTTTTTTTGGTAACCGATTTTCATTTTAAAGGACATTTTCATCTATAATGACTCCTTACAGTAGTGTTGTTCCTGATAGACCTATAGTCAGCTTTAACATCGGCATATTTAATCAGGAATGATTAAACTAATTAATGGATTATCAATTCCTCACAAATGTATCTTATTACTTGTTAATGGCGTTTTTACTGATAGAAATTAAGAATTACGTTTAATGTACATTATTTGAGTGTCGAGACATATTGAATAGGAACATAACATCAGAATTTCAGCTTTAATCTAATAAAGGAAAGAAAATATATCCCGGGAGCTAAATATGTTTCAATCACTGGGTTTAAAAAACATCAAAATTGATTCTTGATTCTTCAGGTCAGACTCTGATGAGTCTGACCTGAAGAAGGCCTCGGAGTAGGCCGAAAGCTTAAATCATCTACTGTGTGTCCTTTTACGTGTTATCTGTTTTATTCTGTGTTCTATTCTGCCGTCCAAAAGTTATACATATGCATATATTTATATTTATATATTTATTAATAAGGGGACGTGGTAATCTAGCATTTGGACCGCTGGACCTTGAACGGATGGGCCGGGTGTTATTTCTAGTGAGACAGATTTTTGCGTAAATTCATGGCTGAGGATGAAACTTCTACCACTAAGCTCCTGAAATACGAAGGAAAGTAAAAACAGTGGAATGCTACTACCAAACTGACGTGGGATGTTATTTACTCTGACGGTTAACTTACGATAAATTTAAAGCCCCAGGGTGGACTGATTTGCGTGGATATGTCACTACGAAAGCTTCAGTTCATATAAATAGTGTTAAATATTGCGATCACTAATGAGCAGGATGGCTTGATTTCAGATGAAAAACGTAGTATCAGTAGTAATTATTGCAGGGGAGGGGGGGTAACTGACAGTAGAGGTCATTTGCGCCAGAAGGGATAGGTGATAATCTGTTAGGGGTAGGGTGTTTTTAGGAAATAGAGGAAAGGTGAAGAGAAACCTGGCGTCGGTATCAGCCTACTCTTAACTAAAGGCCCCAAGGGATCCACACTTAGCACCCGACGGACAGCGTACTCAATTAAACTCCTCCCCGCATAGCGCCCTAATTAGGTAAAGGATATCAATGAAAAATATTCAGCCACCACCAGGGTTCGAACTGAGCCCCTATAAGAAGCAAGAACATTAGCCACAGCATCATTCCGATCCCCCTAGAGATAATTCTGAAAGATTCAGAGCCCTGCATAGTAACTAACAACGCAGATTCCATCACTATTTAGCATCTTAATGCTACACACTTTTAATTCCCAAATATAATATAAATTAATCTTTGCTCTGTTTTCTCTAAAGGCTTGACTTGCAATAAAATTTTATCCTTGAAAAAGTCTGAGTAGCCTAATTAGACTAAGTACTGAATAGGTAAAACGAGTACACTAACTAGACTTGTCCGAAATGCAAGCAATTGAAATACTCTTTCAACGTTTTTATGCAGAAGAAAACATAATATGCCATTTCATGGTTTATGGATGCATACGGTTTCATTTATCGGAATGCTTTATGCATCAAAATGCTAACTATGACTGACTACAATGACTACAACTAAACTACAACTGACTACAACTAAAAATGACTTATACATTATTTATAGCTACAATCATACGTGTGTGTAAAATTACCGCAAAAGTTCACCTTGATCTCAGTTGAAATCTGCTTACATTGAGTTAAATGGAGTATTTACAGAAAAAAATTACAAAATTGATAACTTTTAGCACAAATTTGTAAAACAACAGTATTATCAGTTGTACAATTATTTGCATTTTAACGCTCAATGGAATAAAAAATTGTTTCATTTGATTACTCAGTATTTGATTAAGTTTTAAACATTTGACTAGTTAACATGAGACGTCTCCTAAACCTTTGCCTGAAAATCTAAATGTATAACTAAGAATGATAGCCAAATGCGTATAAACGTTTAATCAGCTTTGTATAAACAAGAAGGTCAGCTCATTTTGAAGTTTGTCTGATTATAATTTTAACTCATTTGTATTTTAAGCTCACTAGTCGGTTAATGATCATATATGTGATGTACAGCAAAACCACAGCTCCAGTGCTACCTAGTTTCATGATTTTAATCCGCCTTTTAATATCACCAGAGTAAATCCTGGGATTAATTTTAACTCAGTTCTGTAATCCTGAAAATTGTTGTTGATTTGACTTGTGCAATAGCACGAGCAATTTATATGCGGCCACAATGAACTCTCGCTAAGAGATGAAATTAAATCTCACATTTTACATTAACTGCATAACATTAATGCTGGCATTTCTCTGAAGCTTTTAAGTGTGATTAGACAAATTTTAATAGGGAAGAAAAATTAATGTTGTACAGTCTTCAACTACTTTTACAATTAACTCTCTAAGATGTGACTCGGAAGCAAAAAAACAGTATTATTTGTTGTATAATTATGAGGGGCATTATTGAAAAAAATATATTTCTTTGGATGAGTAAAATTTAAAAATTAATAGAAGTGAAAAATGGAGATACTATTAAAAAAATGATTCTTTAAGACAATGAGTTCTTTTAGATTTCAAGAAAATTAGAGTTAAAGGGAATTAGGACATTTAAGTAGGAGCAAGTTTGGGATCCAAAAAAAAACTCTACATACATTCACGACCAAACAACATGAAAGTACCAATGTACGAAAAGGAGGAGAGAAAGGGGTTAGCGAGGTGGAGCGGTTAAAGACACTGGAGTTGGAGGACACGACGCAGGGGGTATGAAAGAGCACACACGATGACGAAAGCTCGGCGGTTTGTAAATAATGACGGAGTCAAAAGAGAATCTCCACAAAGGGAGAATACTGCGTCATCACTCTTTGCTCCCTTTATACCGACACATTGGTATGGATCAGGAAAAATGAAAAAGAATGCTGACGGGGAACTGGGGGAGGAAGGAGGGACTTTGAAGATCTCCAATTTTTTTTGTAATTCAACTCAGACGGGAGAAGATTGAGATGAGAAAGGGAGGAGATTGGAGTTGCACTGAGGCGGGAAGTGGGAAAGGGAGGGAGAAGTCACGATCGACGGAAATGAGAAATAAAGCATGAACAAATGACTGGCGTAAACGTTAAGACGCAGCAGGGGGGGCTGTGCCATATTGTGTGTGAGAGCCTCCGGAATAGGGCCTCGAAAAGGGAGAAAAGACTCCGGGTAGGGTGTAATAAATTTATTTCCTTATTCGCCTCCAATATTGGAAGGCATGGGCACCTCGTTAGCCGTGACGTTGAGAAGAGCAAAGGAGATGCTTCCGTGAAGTACCGGCGTGAGGCGAACAGGTATGCGTTCTTTTATTCTCCTTAAGCAAAATAAAAGTCCATCTTCTCTCTGTGACGCTCTAAAATGCACACTTCGGGCCGACTCAGCCAGGCCCAGACTTCTCCGGAACTTTTGATATTCCACCAGAGGGAAGAGATCTTCAGAAGGGAATTAATGACTGAAATGTTTTTCATTGCTCGATTTTCATTGCCATCATTCTTTCGCAATACGAAATTTTGCATAACCTGAATTAAATTCTATGAAGGAAGTTATCGATTCTTTGTCGTAGATACTTCTTTGTCATTCGACCAGAATATATGAGAAAGTTAGAATCATAGCTGCATGAGCATAAACGCTTTGGGGATATCAGCGAGATCAATAAACAATTTTACTTATTCATTCAAAAGTCATTAAAAACGACACAGAGAATTTTTAAGTTCCCTGCTACAATAACCAACAAGTCATTAAAATTTAACAAATCAAAATCAATTAAATAATGAACATAAAATTTAATAATGGTTTATGAAAATGAAATTTCTTAGTGGTGGCTTAATTTCTTATATGGAGTTTATGAACGAAACTAAGCCAGGGAAGTCAACTGTGTGGGCAGGGAGTTAAAAAAGAGTGGGGATAAGGTACAACATATGGGACATGAAAAGATGGAATTTTAGCAAGCGTAGAAGACTACTGTTTCGTATGAACCGAGGAGGAATACGGATTGAAAGAGAAGGTTATTTATTTACGCCAACATTATTAATAGTAAACATAAAGATGAAAATAATCAGTTACCACCCAAGCTAATAAATACCAAAACAAATAAAATAATAACCAAATTAATAAATGAAATCCTTTCCATAGAGTTCCTATCTTATCTTTCATATGATGTCGTACTTATAAATGGAAAACATGTGCTAAAAACTTACCAAAATTTGTGACTCATATTATTCTCTATAAATAATTGATGTTAGGAAACACAGATATTTCAGTAATACACCGACAGAATTCTTTGTCCGGTCCTTCTGCAAATGTTTATAAAAGAAAGTTATGTTGGATCATCTCAATACCGTTTTAAATACTTTCAATTATCTGATAAGTTACTCACTAGGTGTGTCAATGCGTTAGCTTTGCACTGCGGGTCAATTATACGTAATTGATTTGTCATATTTTGCAGTAATTATCTTTTTTAATAATTAAAAAACCATCACGATCGTTAACAATTTCGGCCAAGAGTACATATCGTTGAATCATTAAATTCGTCCCCCAAAGGCTAATTCAAATCCATATTAAGGCATTAGTTTCAAATTAATTTCTCCCAAAAAAAGTTGTAACAGTTAAATGTGAGTATTCACAAGAATAAAATACCTGAAACACAACCGAATAAAGAATAACAAAAAAATACTCCTCACGCAAATCGACAAACAACCTTGGCGTTGGTCTTGATTTTAGCTGACATTTATTAAAAGAAAGAGTGTGGGGCGAAACGCGTTTTTATGGCTAGCACCTCATGGTAGGATTCCACTCCCTTGCTATATTCGGGGATCTCAGGACTTCTTTAAAGGAAATGGGATCGGGCGTGTCACTAGAACCAACATACCGTGTACTCTGGATCTAGTTTCCGCCCTGAAGAACTAATTCAAAAAACACGCACATAAAAGCTTCGCATAAAATTGCCCTTTCTTCATAAATTCAACAAAAATATTAAATAAACTGTGATAAATAACTATAAATCTTATAAAAAGCGATAGCATTCCGTACTTTACACAATTATTATCTGTTATATAGTTTCTAGACGAATTTTAGGATATTCATACACCAATCAACTCACGTATCTCCATCCTCGTACTAATTAATTTAAGGGGTATTTTGTGATGATTGCTATAAAGATAAAATAACCTAAAAAATGTTTAATCATCGCGACAGAAGTTGAGGAATAACGTAACAGAAGGCAATGACACACAGCGGGCGGAGAGTGGTGTTCCGCGACCCTATCGCTCTACTTCTTTCATTTTCTAGTCATTGCTTCAAAACTGTGACTTGTGATTGATTTGAATTGTGTTTATTTTAATATATTACGGTTCTAATGGCCACCGAGCGTTCACCTGTTTTGGTAGAAAACAACGCTGTCAATTGCAGAACTTTTATCACACTCAAAAACCAAATTTGTATGAAAACCACTTTTTTCAACAAATGTAGCTTATTATATTTTCAAGGCTTAGGCAAGTGGATTCATGAAAAGCTGTCTTGACAGAAAAAATACTCTTAACTACCTTTTTTTCAACGGACTTCAATGACATCGTGATAACGCTATCTCTCACTCACTGTTCGAGAGTCATGGATTCGATTTCCAACTTGGAGGGTTTTCCTCCCCATTAGATCTTGAGGATTGGTGATTGTGCAAGGCTGCAATACCCTCTAATTTTTCCGCATGCTGGACCGACAAACTAAATTAATAAAATCTCAATCCACATATTTTAATAGTATTTATCAACGTACTTTAAATATCTGTTGTCTAAATTTAATAACGCCAAAACAGCATAGTATGGTAGCATTATGAGATTTGAAAGAATGTTATCCTATTCACTATTGAGCACTGTCTTCAACCGATTGCTTTGGTCGACCTACAAATACTCCCAGGGTTGAGATCCCTTGAGGGCGACCAACCTGGTAAGATAGGCACACGATCCTCTGCATCCATCCACTTACCGCCCGACTCGGAAACTGCGTTGTTCCGCCGAGAGTGGCTCTTTCCCTCTTGAGGAGAGGAACCTACAAGCATTTCACAAGCAAGCGTTCTAACATTTCCTCTTCCCCACGATATTTGCAGGACGAGAGAAGAACTCAGTATTCTCAAAATACATTCAGTGAATTATTGCAAGGTTATTTTTCCCCTTGTTCAAGTTTGGAAAACAACTCGTAGCAACTCAACTAATGTAAGGGAAAAACTAAATTTATCATTACAAGTACCAGTTTGGACTTCCTGCAACGGCCTTCTCTAATTGTACTAATTGGATTCAGAGTTTTAATTTCTCTGAGTAAAGTTAAATTATTTACATGTTTCTCTTTATTTTATACAGCCTAATAACACAAAATACAATAAATTGTATTAGTATTTCATAAATTCAATTCATCTCATATTTTAAGCAGACACCACCAAAGATACAACTAATACAGAATCGAAGCATTAAATGTGGGCATGAGTTTACCATTTTTGACGTCCTGTCTCATAGTTTTAAAAACAGTCTTTTTTCAAATTAAAGATGGAGTTGGTTGGTTCGATTTCTTAGGTATGCTTGAGATAATTTTATTACTTTGTGACATTATTACTATGCAACAATACTGAAAGTATCTTGTTTTGTTATTTCGTATCATAATTTGAAAACTTTTAATTTATTGAGGCATTTAAAGGTGTACTTTATGTATAACAAGAAGCTAGAGGCATAAAATTTCTGACTCAATAGATAATATTTTAAATACGTATATTATGTGGTAAAGGCACCTTAGTTAACAAATTATTCTCAGTAATTACAACAGTATCAATGATGCCACAAATAGCATTTAATATTTGACCCTAATATTAGGTGTAACTATATTTTCCGCCCATTAAGCATATAATTCAAAGAATCATAGATTTCAAAATGAAGACTTGAACTAGTATCCTTACTGGTTATTATTCAAACTATCTCCATCTCTCTGATGGACTAGTATTGTGCACTATTCACATGGACAATTTCATTAACTAGATGTTAATAATATATCTAAATATACCGTAATTTGTGAGGAGAGCATTAAAATCACAATCCTTAGAAAAGTTACACTGTATAGAGAAACTCGCAAAGTAAAGCTTTGGGGGTACCATAAAAACTCATTCTAATTATTAAGTATACTCATCAAAATGCATAATCGTGAAAAAAATTTAAGTAATAAGTTTTCAAATATCCAAAGGAGCTTCTTTCGTAAAAAGGATTTCGTAATGTTACAGCCAATATATTATGGAAGGGGCTGTCAAAGGACACATATCTACCGTAGCTCTTACTACGGAATTCCTTCCTTGTTGCGCCGGTACGTGAGTATATACCCTTCGACAGTGTTGACAGGACGTCAGGAAAAGGAGAAAAAACGAGCGGAAGGGTTTTCTCCTTTTCATGTCACATCATCGTCGACGGAAAAGCAACCATGTCACGTGGGACGAAATCACATCTGAAATATATAACCAGTGAGTGGAATTTTCAACCGAGAAAATTTTCCCGAAATGATAAAGAAGAAAGTTATGTCACGTTCGAGGGAACATCAATCACGTCAACTTCCGGCGGTAGCTCTATGCAACACAAAAACATCACTTACTGTATCATCGAAAAAAATACGTGGCAATAGAAGTTCCATTACGTCCTTATCATTCCCGCTGTCATGCTAAGATTAATTAGACAAAGCCTGCCAATCAGTCCTTCAATTAGCTTATCTGTTCTTCTTCCTTTCTTGGATTAAATGCTACCCTATACATAACCAATTATTCCCAGTTGACACATTTTCTACCAGACTTTCATGCCTCTATAAATAGTCCTCAAAATATGCTCTCTTATACACCATGCTTCAAAATACAGGTATGTTGACCTGTAATATCCCTCCTCTCTCATTCTTTCTCAAATTTGTTTTTAACTCAGAGAACGGAAATTATTTCCAACATCACTTCATTTCTGCATGTTCCTTTCCTTTGGCGCTTAGTCCTATTTCATATATCCTATCCGGGATCTTATTTTCTGTGGCTCATTCCATGGCACCTGCCTGTGCCTCACCTCATTGCACTCTCCTTTATGTTAATTCGGTAGTTGGACCGTTCTTCGGATAGATGTTTCCATTTAATCTTCCTAATTCAAATATATCCCCATTTATCAGAGCTATAAAAATGTTTCCATTATTTCCTTTCCATTGCTGATATTGTCTAAATCCCACTGTCTTAAACCATGCAAATTCTCTTCTTAGATATTCTCTCCTCTATTGGTATAAGACTTCTCTTCTCTTCAGGATATTTTCTTTTCCAGGAGCGTTCTACTCATGTTTTCACTACTGCTCACCTCATCGTTGTTGATTCCAATTTCCAAGTAACAAATTGGGTCAATTTGTTCTAGTTTCGATTTATTTAGTAGCATGTACAGTTGTGTTGTTACCTGGTACTCAGCCATAGGTAATTTAATTAACCATTAATTCAGTTTTTTATTTTGAGATAATCTTAGATTGCACCCCTTTATTGTTTTATCTTAGATATCAAGTGCTTTGATCAGACCTCCTTCATTTCAATTATTACTGTATCAACGTTAAAATATAACCTCTTGCTTTTCTCTCAACTGATGAGAGTCGTGCTGAATTTTCTTTGCTTTCATTTATACACATACGATATAGACATAGACAATCGGCAAAAATGCGCATCTTCTTGCCTTATTTATATGTGCACACTGTACTTTTTCAGGTCCAGATTTTATTACAACCGCCAGTTTTTCTTGCATGTTTTCTTTGCCCAACATCACCGTACTATAGTCTCCTAACCAATTTTTTGCAGGCAAGTAGTAATGTGAGTATTGCTGCACCGACCCATTTTTTGAAATCCTCGCCCCTACCTTCACTTATACGTATAAGAAAGACCGGTGACAGCCTTCCTCAGTAAAATGGAGCATGTTTGCCGGTAGCTTCCAGTTGCCTCGTAGCGAAATCCAGATTTTCTGCACCAGAGATCACTCAAAGATAGTCCAACATACCCTGAGAGTACTAGTGTTACTACTACTGATTACTTTTTTAACGCGGCAGTTAATAGTACGGCCACGTATAATTCACGACTGCTTACCCGTCAAGTACACTCACTAATTCCACATATGGCTTAAAGAAACAGAAAGTCAGCCATTCATACTATGGGAATTTACACACTCGGCATAAGCAAAATTTTTATACTATAATGTCAATGTTTGTACACTTTGCCAAAAGGTCTACCCGATGAAAGAAGGCACTTTGCTTTTCCTCATAGATATTTTTTTATTACGACTTAGGTTTTGTTGAAGCATAAAATCTTCAGGTAGGGCGTAACAACTTCAGGTTCACCTGAAGGTTTTAGGTCGTGATAAAATGTCGTAATAAAAAATCTATGTCGAAAAGCATAGTGTCTTCTTTCATCATGAAGGATTTCCACTATGTTACGCCTGAAACTCTGTCATTTATTAAAAGACCGACCCATTCAATAGATTCTTCTAATAAATTGTATTAAACAATGGCAATAAGGTAAACATCGGTGTGGAGAAGAATGAAAAAAATAAAATTATACGAAAAGAAATTAAAGAGGAATTATTATATAATGTTTTCGGAATATCCCGCCGAGAAGTTAGCATTTTTTCTAAACACAACGTTTAGTACTATTACTGGGAAGTCGCAAGGAGCTCATAGCAGAATTTGTTCCATTTTTCACCATTAGAAGTGCCTCCCTAATGTCCCGAAAACATTATACTGAGAAAATAATCATTGTGAAAATCTTTAATTAAAGAAAAAACTCCAAGGTATGTTGGGGAAAGAGTTTGAAGCCTGGTAGAATTCCAAAGCAACAAATAAATGGGGAAGTTGAAGCAGAGTATTTTTGTTGGACATGGAATGTTATACGCGTACTGCGCGGTAATAATGTGAGGTAGTATACGCAATTAAATAATGGTTTACCGTATTGTAAAGTGGCAAGATTTTTCTCGTTCGACTAGTTTTGTAAGTATAGTGATGGTAATCTACATGTTTATTCAAACGGTAGATTTCGAAAAAAAAATTATCTATTTTTTTTGGAAAAAATTGAGGACCTAATCGATTAAAATTAACATATCGTACAGAAGCTTAGCAGTAAATTCCAGTCGATTACCTCAAGAGTAAGGACAATGATCTATTCAATTCCTATATTAAAATATAGACTACCATTATAAAAATAGAGGAAAGCTAAGAGGTGTAACTACATAATTGTAGCTAAGATTCTCGATGGAAGAGCCCAATGTATAGTCATATAATGTTTAATCCAAAATATAATTGACTAAACAAAGGTACAACTCTATTCCTCACAAACAAAAGGCCAAAGAATTAAAAATTTAATATTAAATCCATTGAGGTCTTTACCTACGTTGCCCTGGTATTTTATATACGAATTTTGAAATGTAAGCAGCTGAGGTTATAATATGTGTACCTTTAGGCAGTGTTCAGGACAGGTTTCAGCACAGAACGCGGTTACCATTTTTTCTGTTTTCTAATTGACATGGTCTAAAAGAGAGGAGCATGCCTCACTATTTTTCTCACATGAAAAAAGATGCTTTCTCTTCCTCTCTTCTCAATTGGAAGTAAAAACTAATGTTTCAATGGCATTCTTCCAAGGGAAGGCAATGTCTGAGAAATTGCTATTATTTTTCCTTATTTGTTATTATACTTATATAGACTTGCTTTTTGAACATCGGGCAAACTTTGCATTTTCCAATGAGTGCTTCATTGCAAAAAGAACCTCGCTCTTGGGGAGACATGTATTTTGCGTAATTTTCCTCTTTTAAAGGCTTCTCGGAACGAAATAACTCGAATTTGACGGCTAGAAATATTTTCCTCTCTTGATCAGCATGAGAAAGAACTTCGCCGAACGTCCAGGGTATGTAACATAGATTAAAAGGATTGCTTATAATATTTATTTTAAATTCCTTTGGAACACCCAAATAATATCATGCAATTGGTAGTCGGTTATCATTTCTCTTGAGTCGTTCCGTTTTTAACATAATATTCTTTTTCCGAATGACTTTCGAACAAGAAATATAATTTGATTTCTACAATCTTTTCATGAAAATTTTGAATAAATAATTAAAATAATGGAAAATTTAACGATTAACTGGAGTAAAAATTTAAGAAAAAAATGAAAGACCGTATTCAAAATAGAAAACGAAAATATGAAAAATTTGACGTGAAGGGATAAATTCATGAATGGGATACATACATGAAATGTGAGAATCAACTAACAGAAAACAAGACAAAGCTGAGGATTAAATTGTCGCATATGAAGATAAATTTGGTCTTGAAGTAATTGATTTCAAACTTTAAACAAAGGAGAAGGCAAAAAGAATTTGATATTAGAAAACGAACATCATATATTGCATTTTGAATCTTGACATCAATATTTTTCAAGCTTTTCCATTCAGAAGATCCATGCACGTGGATTAAAACAATGACCTAATAATATTTTACAGTGTTTCTAACTAATAAATTATTTTCTGTTTCCAAATTTTCTTTAGGTAGCCTGAAGGCAAAATTATTTCGTGAGGGAAAAATTATTTTTAAAGTTCTTGAAAAGATATTTCAATTTTTCCTCACTGAATTTCTTTACCACTGAGACCAAAGTGTTTAAAACAATAATATAAGCATGGGGCAAATAATTTGACTGTAAGATATGAGACAGCTCTGCCAGGGCATGCCAGAACTGCTTCTAGATTAATGAAACATAAAACTTTGTAATTCCACGTAATATGATGTTACGATATTTCTCCACCCATGTTTCATTTTAGAGGGCCTGGCACCATCTGAAACGAGCTATGCAGGCCTCATTAATTCTTTACTTAAATATGAATGCAAAAGCATATCTAAAAGAAAAGCAAGCACCGAAAAATTCTTCGTTTAACCGTCTACTTTCGTTCGGGAGAAAAATATTTATTCTCCATACAAGTTATCCTATCTTTTTCCTAAGTATTTATGGAGACTTACTGAAGATGCTACAATTACCGGTTCCAAAAAAAATATAAATATTGTTGGATACCCAATCCTACGACAATAGTAAGCTATCACAAAAGAGGCCTTAAGATACCTTTGCCACATTTGAAGACAAATATTAAATTTCTTATGACATTTCTTTTCTTTAATCACTATTTCACTGCCTTATTTCTTTTTATATAATAAGATTTAATAAGTTTTAATAACCATTTATTTAATGAGATAATTTATAAAGCAAATTACATATTATTGTTGCTATTATTATCTATTTCTTTTTCTTTATTCCTGAATTTTATCTGCAAAAAATTATTAAAAATATGAAATCTTTATTTTAAGAACGATAAAACAAAGACCTAATATCTAACCTGCACGACCCGGTATCTGGTATGTTATTTGTAAAATATCAACACGTGACAATAATACCTTATTAGAGAAATATATAAATGCTTATATTACGAAAAATAAAAAAAGAAAAAGATTTTCAATGAACGGCACGTACCTGTCCTTATTTAGTTAATGCAATAATAAATATAATAAGTTTTAAACTGAAACCAGATTTTTACAATTCCGTATTACGAAATTGATGATGCCTTTCAGAAATAACATTGTCATATTGTTGCAGAAAAATATTCCTTGTGAGTAAGGCATCAGGGATAAAGGAAATACCACCTGAACTTAAAAAAAACTATGAACTATGACAGCATGCCAACAGTTTATCTGGCAGATATATAAACAAGGGAAAAGTACAAACATATGTGTACAAAAATATGGACTGCGGACCCAACATTATTAATGCTGTAAAACCTAACCTAAAAAATATAACATAGAAGATATTAAATAGAGGTGAATAAAGTAATCATAAAATCAGGCTACAAAACCAACAACAGGTTCACCAAATATTGCCAAAACCATTACTTTAGACATTTCTGCCTAGCATAATGATGATGATGATTAGGTAGTCTAGCGGTTAAGGTAGGTTTTTGGATGGACACAACTATCAAATACATATTTTGTAACTCCAAACAGAACCCAATCCAGCAACCTAAACTACATTAGGTCCCTCTTCATCTCGGTCTACTTCTTTCCTCCCATCATCCCGTCCAACATCCCTATCCTGTTTCTGCCCTTTCCTCGTTTGCCTAACATTCTCCCCTCCATTACTTTCTTCAACATTCCACTACCGCTCAATACGCCTTTCATCCATTTTTCCTGCCTCCGTAGGATTTCTCTCAACAAAACCCTCTCCTCACCCACCATCTCCAATACTTCCTCATTTGTTTTCCTTTCGGTCCATTTCACCTTCTCCATTCTTCTCCACACCCACATTTCAAAAGCCTCCAATCTACGTCTATCCTCCTGCTTCAGTGACCACGTTTCCGCGCCGTACATAGCTACGCTCCATATCAGAGTTTTTACGAGTCTTGTCTTATCATCTCTACTCAACGTCCCCGTCATCAACTCCCTACTCCTTGAGAAAGCCTCCTTCCCAAGCGCAATTCTTCTCCTTACGCCCCTACCACTTTGACCGTATTGGTCCAAAACACTTCCGAGATATGTAAACTGTTCCACCTGCTCTAATTTTTCCCCGCCTAGCATAATAGGTATACAAAAATATAAATCCTCAATTAGGAAAAAAACCGGCACTCAAGGCCGAATACAAAAGGAAAAAATGTTTTATTCATAGAAGTCAGAGATATGAAAGTCAAATTGACGGAAGGAAAAACAAACAAGGAAGCGTTAGTCACGGTAAGGGGGGAGAGTAACTTTTTGGAAGAAATCTTAAGGAGGCTCGGTAAGTGGCTGCAGAGTATCTTGATTGGCGATAGAGTCCAGATGACAGTGATGGAGGGGAGGATATTACACAAGCAAGGAAGAAGGAGGATAATTTGTGAGTTGGATGGAATGATAGAAGGCAGAATGTAAGTGGTGTTGAAGAACAACTAATCGTAGTGTAGGATACCAGGTGTTGCCTGGTAAGACGAGGATAAGAAATGTAGGTGTTTTAAGTTTGTGACCTTTGGATCCAAGTATACCATATATGATAGATTAACAAATGAACTTTAGAAAAGAACTAATCGAACTCAAAGAACCTAGTTTTATGTTCATTTATATGACATTAGCATGGACACCCCAATCCGAGTCTTGGGCTTTTTGTCCTAATCATCCATTCAATTTTCCTACTGATAACAGATCCTTTAATATCAACCAAACTCTGATAAAGAGAGATGAAAACTATTCGAAATTTAAAAATATTTGCTGTAGTGTAAGTTTTCATGTTCAATCGTACAATGTGAGTCTTAGGATTGCAGTAGTAATTATTCAGGCCGTCCATTCAAAATCTATCTCTAAAAAAAGAAAACATGAAAAAATAATGGGCACGACAAAGCTATCAACGCAAAGGTTGGTTTTATAGTTAAGGTTTGAGCTCACCCAGTACTAATTCCAACAATTACATGTGTGAAATTTACATATTAGGGTAGGGGGGCCAGCTTCTTTCTCTGTGCCACTTATGGTTTCCCAGGAAGATCTAGTACTCGAATAAACATACAGCTTGGGTGAAGTTGGGGGTGTAAAGAAGTTGGGAGTCACCAGGTATCAAACCCGGGTGTGTCAGTTACCCAGTGCTCTATCCACTGGACTATCAAATCCCTATAATATGTGTGACAATATATGTGTAAATGTAAATGCATCGCCACCACTTACAAATATTAAATTCACTCCTAACAGCTTAAGTATTGAGCCACCAATTGAAATAAATGCTTACCGTTACAACTCGAGAGGCTTCATTCTTAGAATATTAAATAATCCAGTGGACTCGATGAGGGGATACATGCGTTCGTGGGGAAAATTCCGAAGGGGATACTCCCCAGCAGCTACGGGCAACACACCTCTAAGGGTGCGGTACATTAGGGGCTTCCCGAGGAGCAAACAAAGTTGGGCCAAATGGGAAAAGTTTTCCCGCCCCCGGCGTCTGGCAAAGGGGCGGCCATCTTCCCTAAAGACGTCTTTCCTTCCAGCAAGGAAGGACTGAGCTAATGAGACGCGAGGATGCCAGACGACGAGACGCACGCCGAGAAAAAGAGAAGGATTAAAGCATAACCCAATCTTACAAAGACGAAACGCGCGCGCACTTACCGTTAACTGTTTCCGCTAGAAACTTAATTAAACATAGGGCCTAAATAAACGCATTGTTGGAGAGTGGGTGACGTGAAAGTTAAGAAAAGATGCTGCCACACTCTTGTCTGGTCGTTCAGTCGTCTAGCGTATGAACGCGACCGAGAAACCTCTCTGAGCTCAAAGATGGAACATCCTCCGAGTTGTATTATCGTACTTAAGATGAGATTAAAAATACTGAAGAAATTGCAGCTATTTGAAATATGAACTGAATTTCTCCCGAAGAATTGCTTAAGTGAAGATTTCTCGGGTCTCTTCAGCCGGTTTGAGAAAAACTTGTCTGATACCTCCATCGGCACAAGAATGAAAGCTATAATGTCTGAATGAAGCCGATGTCGACTTAACTAGCAATGTCAGCCATTCAAGCTTTGACGTTTGACTACTCAACCAGGTTAAGGACCCGTTACCTCTAAACTAATTCCACAGGTTGCCGTATACGTAACTAAATATTCGTTCACCAACATTTAAAAATATTAGAGTAGGCCTCGATGGCAAAATAGATGCCAGGAAACACCAAGTTGATTTATTCGCCATTTACAAGAATTTAATGTTCCTACAGCCTAGCAGAACGCAGTTCCTCTATTTCCAATCAATTCCATCGGCTCCTTCATCAATTCGATCGTGCAGCACACCGTGTGGAATCTTACAGAATGCTTCAGTATGCAATTGTTAGTGAAAGGAGAAAAGAAAATTGTAACAAGACACAGAGATATCCTGGTGGTAACTATCGAAAAGGGTAACTGAGTCAATTTCGACCAAGGGATGGATCAGAGGAGAGATCATTCTCATAAATGGTAAGCATGTAATCATATACCAATTCTTTCAAATTACCCGCATTTAATCAGTTGGAAAATTGTCACTACCTGCCGGACATTCAGATATGATTAAAAACTTAAAAAATATGTAATTCACTGAACAACAAAATACCTTGTGCACTGACTGTGTCATCAGTTAAAGGTCTCATTTTAACTGTTAAATTTATTCCGATTTAATGCCCAAAAGTAAAATATAGTGTAACATATAGAATTATAACAAATATTATGAATAATCGAATTCTCCGTGCTGAGGGCTAAAATATATAGATATTTTATTATACTGTAAATTTTTCAAAGTGGAATAAAACAATTCCAAGAATTTTAACGGCTGCACTCAATTTTAAAAAATTCTTGAAGTTAAAGATAAGTTATCTCAATTCACTCTACGGTTTCACGGTTTTCTCTGTGGAAGTATTTGATAACCACACTAAAATATTTTGTACAGCCTTTTTTAATCCGGACAGTTATTTATATAAATGAAAAAAGGAAAGCTACTAGTGGATCAAAATAGCTAACATCAACAAGATTCACATTTAGGATCCAAAGCACTTTATAATAATAAAGACATTGCAAAAAAAAGCATAACCAGTCCGTTACCGCAGCAAAAACCAAATTTCATTTTCAAAACAGTTCAACATGCGGGAAACGGAAAGATTTCCACACTCATACCTTATATTTTACAATTTTAATTTATAGTTAAATTTAGAAATGTTCAGCAAAGATTTTACGTAAACGAAAGCATTACGAAGATTATTTATTTACTCTCATCGACTAATGTACAAAGTGAACATCAGTTTTTTCTCGCACCACAGTCATTAACCATTGTGATACCGACAATATTAATATCAGGAAAAAGATAAACCTATTTTGAGCCCTCCGGAAGTAGATAAAATGAACTTGTGTTGAAATATACATGGGCTTCCACATTGACGGAAAGAGAAAATATTTTAAAGGAAGAAGAAATAAAATCATTTCATAAAAACTCGGGGCAACCAAAAATGCTCCCTTCACGAAGTGCACTTAAAAAGTCTTCGAGAATGAAAGGTTAAGCTTCCCCTACCTAATGCGACAAAACAGAGGATTTGGAGTCAGTCCGCTGTCAAGGCTTTGAAGGAAATGAGAAGGAACTGGTAGAGCGGGAGGTGAGTCGTGTACACAGAGATGTACCATGCACGGGACGATGGGACTTTTATTTTGGCATGACAAGAAATACGAGATGTATAGTGGAAGGGGAGTGAGAGATACGCCTAAGGATTCGATTTTCCAGAGGTTGGCCTAGATTCTTAAGAATCAAAGACCCGTGTCTTTTTCTCAGGTTACGCCGGGTATACAAAAAAATGGAGGATTAGATTCCGCAATAAAGGTTTTATTATCAACACACCTAGAGGGAGAAAGCTTTTCCTCGCGGTGCAAAAGATACATTTGAATAGGTAATAAGAGTAGTAGTTATATTTTACAGGAAACAGGGGAAAATTAGTGGCCAAACAAATATGTATCTTAAATTTTTTGGCGATATATTGCCTGTTATATCATTCCTGATTAAATTATTACCTACATCCGGACTAAAACCCCTTTCTCTCCGCGGAGTAGTGAGATATAGTGACTGCTTGGGTTTTATCCGTCTGATATCACTAGGTACTCCAATCAAAAATCCAAAGTGTCATTTTCAAGGAGACAGAACTTACTTAAAACCTTACGTGACGGCAGAGTTAAGTCTCTTTTCTAGTAGTAGTAGTACGGGAGGCGAACAACAGCTCAGTCATTTGCGCCATGAGGGATGGACAGGAAAGGATTAAGGATGGTGAGAGACCCAGCGTCGGAATTAGCCTCCTACTCTTAACGAAAGGCGCCAACGGATCTGCAGCTTAACGTCCCATCCGACGGACGGCGTACTCACTCAATTTGCCATTCTCAAGCATCTCAAGTAGGGATCGGAACTAAACTATCGAACCCGGGCCCTCAGAGTGGGAAGTCAGTACGTCAGCCACCGCGCTATCCCGATCCCGCTTTCTTTTCCTAAATGATTTTCAATCTATTTATAGAAACTAAAGAATGTGGTAGGCGCGTCAACAATTTCAGACTCAAATCTAAGAAAATATAATTTTATCAGAAAAATATTGAACCGAGTATTTCAGGAATTTCATTATTTTTAAGTTGAATTTAAAATTCAGACATTAAAATTTAGTTATAAGGGAAGTTACGCGTCAAATCGAAGAATGATTAATCTCAACATTTGTATTTCTTTAAATTTCAGGACAAAAACTTCAAATCAATAACCATCAATTTTTAGCCAGATGTCTTCAACGGATTTTTTAAATGTTTCGGTTCAAACCTTTCTTGAGATTGCAAGACACGTAATATTTAAAATTTAATATATATCCCTTAGTATTTAAGGCAGGTAGATAGTGTTAAGCTTTTCAAGCTGAGTTTATAGAAAATATCTATCGATCATTTAATTTT